>JBAMAW010001989.1:0-14278 GCA_037043295.1 Amiota minor | reverse complement strand
TGACCTAGTGAAAAATATTCGTTAAGAAAGTCTACATAAGCTTCTTTAAGCTTTTCATCACGATTAAGTCTGCGTTCTATATCTTGAATCGTTGATATGCGATATCATATGCATTTCCTAATTGTTTAGGAAAATTTATAAATGGAAGAGGCAGTCTTCAACGTCCCAGAAGCGTTGAATCATAGTGTCTAGCGACGGCTGTACCTGTATTAAATTACATCTGTATTGTAATTAAGTTTGTGGACTGGACATATTGCCACCAATTATCCATCCAAAAGCAGTATTAATAAGGTTTGGCTTATTCGGCCCAAGACAATATTTTCTTACTCGAGTCGCAGCAAAGAATCCTTCTCTACTGATAAGGATGTCGATTTTGTTTGACTTGTAGAATACTAGATCGGCAAGTGTTAAGTCTGAAACTAGGGATTGTAGAGTAGCATATACGTTGAAATTGATTTACTGATGAAATTCGGAAATGCCGCTGACCGCTTGTGATATGTATATGTAATTTCAGCCGTTTCGCCGTTTCTTCTGATATTAAATTTACTTCCAAACAAGAGTCCAAAAATGCTCGAGCAAATTGATAGTTTCCGCATCTGTCCTTAATGCTATCAGAGTGACATTCTGAGGAGATTGAAAATTTGATTGACCTAGGGTATGTGCAAAACCGCTCTGTTGGTTATTACCCGCATTGAATGATGAGCTGACTGACAAACCTTACATCGTGATTTAGATTGACATGCCTTGAATGTATGATCATTACGCAAACAGTTAAAACAAAGCACTTCAAAAATTCTTTTCGTTGATTCAATTTCAAATTTGTGAGCGACGAACACTGAGCAATATAGTGATGTGGTGACTCTCGAATGAATTGGATGCTGATTTGTATTTTGGCTTTTGTTGATCACCCACGTTGTGATTGGAAAGGTTTTGGGACCGGCATTCTAGAAACTGACAGCGATGTGTCAGAATCTTACAACATTCATCCCAAGTCGTCAGTTTCTCGTATACTTTCTTTTCATCGTAGTGTAGTTTCGTGTCGGCATCGACCTTGGACAATAAAATATGAGTCATTATAGCATTCAAAACCTCATTTTATGACCCTAATGACTAAAGCGATCCTCGTATTGCTGATGCCGTATCAATCAGCCTTTGTAATGATATCGCATCTGGTTTACTAACTGTCGGTAAATTAAACATGCTTGACATACAAACCAATCAAGAAATAAGAAGACATCATTATCATATCGCTCTTTTAATCACATTAGAACCTTTGAACTTTCATTAACTTGATATGCCTGTACTACTTCAAGTGCAGGCCATGACAAACAATTTAGCAAATAATAAAATTTGTTTATAGTTGATATCTGCATTTCTAAATGCAGCCATAAAACGCTAATAGTTCGCATATTTACCATTAAATTGTGGTAATTTGAGGTGTGGTAATCTTGCTTGATGTGATTGGGTGACATTGGACGTACTGTTGAAGAACGTCAATTCTTGTATTTGATTACCACAACATAAATGATTTTGTTGAAATAAATACATTGAGATCGTCGATGCTTGTTTGCACAACACAAATCTGATTAAAGTACGATTCTAATATCTGCATATTACAATATAGCACAGATATGTCGTTTCTCCTTCATTTACTACTCTTTCCTTTAAATTTGTTATGTTCTTCATTATCGTGGTTCCCTGAAGACTTCCATGTAGAGCACTAGCGAACAGCTTACATACAACAATAGCAATCACAGACACTTTTGTTCAACAACAACAAATTCTAACTATCGCCGCAAATCAAAGCAAGCAAATTGACACAATATCAACAACAGCGTGTAGTGGTGTTTAGCAAAAACAACCACCGCAAATGATCAAAGATGATACCAACAATTTATGTTAATGACAATCATGAGATAAAGAATTCAATAAATGCAGGTGCGCAGTTAACGTTTAATCGCACTTATGTACATGTGTTTCTTTTTCGTTATGCTTATATGTATTCAGTTATGTCTTTATATATTTTTCGTTATGTACTCACGATTTTTACTTATATATGTGCATATAAGTTTGTAGTAATTACGGTTTGAGTGGGCTCCAACAATGAGTCTACGCTCTCCAACGATGGTCGATCCTGGCAG
The DNA here is from genome assembly GCA_037043295.1 of Amiota minor. Lineage (NCBI taxonomy): Eukaryota > Metazoa > Arthropoda > Insecta > Diptera > Drosophilidae > Amiota > Amiota minor. Next base: position 12,137 of record JBAMAW010001989.1, on the reverse strand, counting down.
ATGCTTGGTTCTCCAGCGATGATCACTCGGGGCAGACGATAACAATTTTAATGTACACATGTACATAATACTCCTTTTTATCGATAACAGAATTCATTTGATTTTCCTTTTCTTGTAGTTATAATTTATCTCCTCAAACAGCGGTATTTTGTCCTCATCTTTACTTGGTAGTTATTTCAATTTTCCTTCTCGGGTTACAAGGAATTATTCTCATATACTTGTTAGTACGTGTAAGACGACTACTTTTTTGCAGCATGATTCATTTCGAGTTTCATGTCAATCATACAACCTATACTGTGACCGTGTATCTAACTCTATTTCTTCTGATCAACTAAAATCTAATCTGCTAACTCACCTTAACAGATAGCATTCTTTTAACTGATCAACGTAAATTTTTTTTCTTTTAAATTTTTAATGTATCTTCGTAATTTTTAAGTTTAAAATGTAGCTTTTAAGTTTTGTAGTGCATGCTTAGTGTAAATGGCTGGTGACTTTTTGTCTGTAGCCACAAGGTAGTTCTCATAATTTGTATTGCATGTCCACTAACTCCAGTCGATCAGTACCGAAGTGACTTGTGGTCGATATCCTATCATGTTCGGTTTTTAATGGACCCTGCTCGCGCGGTCTCTGGGGGCAAAGTGGCTTGGGATAGAAAGTAGAGTATGATGGTCGAGTTAATGCTGATGTAGATTCATCTGGTGTATAACCACGGTACAGCAAATTGTGATGACTTTGACCGCAGATATGACATCTATTCGACGATGCACATTGTTGCTTGCGTTGACCCTTGGCTACACAATTTATACACAGATTCAATATCTTGATCTGATCAAACCGTTTCGCAGGTGACACTGGAATGGACTTGAAGTAGTTGACAATGCCGTTCTAGCACTGCCACGAACTTATCCCAAGTTGGCAACGTTTTGAATGACAAAGATTCATTTCACATCTGTTTGGATTGAACTTCCATCTTTTCCACTAGCAGGTGTATAAACATTGAATCTGCTACCGTTTCAATATCACCGAGCGATTTCAGAGACCCATACAATGCTGAAGCAGTATCAACCAAACACCAAAAATAAGTGCTGTCATTGGTTTCAATGCAAATAAAGAGTTATTATATTCTAAAAAGGTTAGTGCCTGGTTATCATAACGATCCTTTAGCCGTTGCAACGCCAGTGGGTAATTCGCATATATCACCGTATATCCTTGGACACTTTCTAAGATCGGGCCTTGGAGACACTTGAGTAGTTGTTTATCGATATTGGTATAACAATGCTCCCGATTTACGATTTCGATAAATGATAAAATAAAATTCTTAAATTGGCAATACTTCCCGTGAAATGATGGTAGTGCCAATGCTGGCAGCTTTGGCTGATGTGCGATGATAGTTTTCGAAACAATAGCCCGCTGACGTTTTATTTATATGAGCGTCGGCATGTTCACATGCTGCATGGCAGCATGATGATAGTTGATTTCTTGGTATTTTTCGAAGTGATCAGATGTGCGGACAACAATGCCGATGACGACGCCGTTGGCACTTTGCAAATATTTCGTATGCCGTCCGCTGCCGATGGCGACGTCGTCGGCACTTTACACATATTTCGCATGCCATCCGCTAACATGCTCACGTCTTCTCTGTCCAAATATTTCATAAAAGGGAGCACTTGCCTATATTCGCCTCTTTCACACGTACTCAAATAGCATAGCATGGCCAATGAGAGAATGTTGTTTACATAAACAGAGCGATGAGAGAATAAATAGCAATAGCAAATAATTGCATGATTATGTCGGGGGCGCTTTACGATTGGCGAATTGTATAAACGAAAAAGTTAAATCACACTTCTAAGAGCAGACTAAAGCAAATGCAGCGCACAATGAAGTACCAGTGTTTTACGTGCTCACCTGTATGTGAAGACTTAAGAACACGGTGCCAAGCACATGGATTGATAAACGTCAATCAACGTCCCCTTGGATATATATCCGCAGGTCTAGTTATGTATGAATATACTAAGCATATATGTACGTATGCACACGATAACCGTTTCCGTTGCGACGAAAATCAAACGGTTGACAAAATGTCAAATGTTCAGATTTACACTGCCCCAAGTTGGGCACCAAAAATGTTAGTACCAGGAGCGTTTTCCTGACCAAATCGAATATATTTGTTGGGGGTGCAACTCTGTAACCGACGATACAAAAGTCAGCCGCACTCAACAATGTTCTGTTGGTAACTAATTTATTGTATAAAATTCATTGTCTTAATTTTAATCGTACAAACAAGCAAGAAGCTGAAATAGATCAAAAAGAAAAGAAACAAAGCAAAAAGCAGAAGATTAACTATCAATGTTTTAAATCTCCTCCAACACCCATTTAAGTAGTTTTTGATTGTCATTCAACAGCTCCTGAGCGAGCGACGGTTCGACTGTCCAAAATTTAGGAACTTCGGTACAAACTTTGCCGGCGCACGTTTCATGCTGAAAAACATGCAGAAAAATTGCATAGTATGAGCCAACCGATAATCCGACATAGTCAGCATCTTCTCTAATCGTGATTCGATGATTATTCAAAATAATTTTCTTTACTGCTTTAACGTTTTTTCAGCTGTTATCGTTCAGTTCGAGCATCGTTATTAACATCTTCTCGACCTTCTGTGACGAGTTTTACCACTTATATTTGTGTTTTGCTCAAGGTAGCGTGGGTAATTTAAGTGCTTTGGAGCTCTTAATTTTATATTTCACAAAAAAAAATAATAAATAATAATAATACAGATAATTTGATCCATTTTTTCGAATAGGCAAAAAACGAAGGCGAGCCAAAACAGGTCTCACTTTTTTATCTATAAAAAAAAAATAAACCTAACAATCCAAAATGGCTGTGTACGAACGTTATCGAGATCATTTCCAACTTTACGTTTAACGTGTGGATAAATACCTTTTCTGATAGGAACATTTAACGGATCGTCACGTAGCCTCTACTCGTTGCTCGCTATTTTCTTCGAGGGTCTTCGCAGCTGGAATTATTGGCGCAATATTCTGGATATTGCAAGGAAAAACCAAACCCTATGAAATTCTAAATGTGTTACAAAATGCAGCTTAAACGTGTTCAAACTAATACAATAAAACTTTACTAAATCATAAATAATAATCGTTTTTCAGTTCTAATTACAAAATTAAAACATAAACAAATTTACAGAAAAGAAACAAAGCAAAAAGATTTTCTTTTGTGTGCGGCACAATGAAAGCAAGCAGCATTTTGGTAAAAAATGGACAACAATTGATGCGGTAGAACTATTGAGATTCTTCTACACAGTTGAAGCAAGAAGACGCTAGCAACAAACAGCAACAGAAACGTTTTGGGAGCAAAAGCCGCGCATTTACAATGCCATATCCGACGATATATTTGCGATTACACATCTGGAAGGAAGAACCCCAGAGCAGCTAAGTGCTCATCTTTGACGGATTTGTCACGTCAGGCTGATAATGAAAGCATATATTTGCGAAAATCGATGGCACGTGGACCGCAACAAATAAAAAGTCTTCCGACTTTTTGAACAAACTTTGTATGTACATATAAGTACGAGAGTCAATCAACAAGTACTTAGCCTCACCACCCGATGGCGCTGCTATTGCGTGACCGTCAACGAAACATGGATTCACTGGTACCCACCAGATACGAATCACCAAACGTACTTGTTGATTGCCCCTCGTATATGATTACAATTGCGTAATGGAGTCCATAAATTTATTTAAATTCTCGGTACACATATTGGCTTACATGGGCGCTAGGAGTTGGCATGTTCGGACCGTTGTGACAATTTATATAGATTTTTATATTCGATTACAATCAATTCTGTAAATTTTCAAGTCTGAAGCTTTATTCCTTGAATTTATGCAAAATCAAACGACTTTGGGACCATAGTGCAGTGGCCGTATTTAGTTGTACCATCTCGGTCCACTGAAGGCTATAGGCAGTGTAATGGTGCTCCGATATCGTCTTTAATGTGTAATGAGTATGAAACTTAAATTACCCGAAAGTCTATCAAACTTATGTTTTCTTTTTTTTTTTTTTTTTGTATGCAAATAACGAAATATACAATATGTCCTGTTTATTACTCAGTAAATCACTACATATTATGAAACAAAGTCGCTTTCTCTGTCCCTATATGTGCTTAAATCTTTAAAACTATACAACGTATTTTGATGCGGTTTTTTTAAATAGATAGAGTGATTGAAGAGGAAGGTTTATATTTATAATAACATCCATTAAATAGTGGAGAAATACTGTTATTTTCACTATACACATACCTATATGCCTATCTTTAAAATTAATGTAGTTGGCATAATGTTATAATTCATGGAAAAAGCATTTACTGTCACTACAATATTCCAGATTCTAATTATTTACAGCAAAGTTTCTTCAAATGTAATTTTAGATTTTTTTTATTTAAGTCTGATTATTACTATCAAGAAATTATAAAGTCATGTCTGGAAGACGTCGTCGTTCGAACATAGGTCGTAGTACAGTGAATGCCAAAAGAGTACGTTCAGCAAGAGATGAACGTGAGGCTCGCCTCAGTCAGCTTCGGGATAAATATAGAGCTGAGAGAGAGAGAGAGAATCATCGGCACGAGTTACTAATTCATGGGTAAATAAAGAAAATTCTGCCATGAATTACGAACCTTCGATTTCTTACAAGGACGATCGTATAGTATCAATAGGTACTATGTCAGTAGTGTGTGAACATTGCTTCGCATTGAAATTCAAGGACGAATCGAAAGGCATGTGTTGCTTACAAGGAAAAGTCAAATTAGAAGAAATTCTCCCTCCACCTGAACCACTTCACTCTCTTCTTACAGGTGATCATCTATATATATATAAATGCACTCAAAAAATAGTATGACGCCGCAAAACTCGAGAACGGCTGGACCAATTTTGATGATTTTGTTTTTTTTTTTTGTTGTACTCATGGAGTTACAGTCAGGTTCTTTGCTACATTTGGATCCGGTAGGTAGCGCTGTTGTCCAGATATAGATAGTTTTATGCCATTTTTAATTTTTTTTTTATTTGGTGCAAAATATACTGAACCGATTTTTTTTTAAAGAACAAATGATTCTTAAAGTTGCTTAGGTTATAATAGAATATTAAAATATATTGTAAATTATTAATTACACATTTTACAACATAGCTTTTTATAAGAAACACCCAATTAACGCATAGGGGGTGTAGCAACGCACGCCGGTTAACGGTAGTATTTGATAATATGTTAAAGTATTATTTTCTCTTACTCTTTAACACGTTTAAGCCATTTACTTTAATGCTATTTTCTTCCTATAAGTATTTGGGAAAGTCATTTTCAAAAAAAAATTTTACAAAACTACTGAAGTAATATAAAGGCAGACATGTGCAGGACACTGTATATTTTCCAACGATTGCAGACAGTATTGATGACGTTAACTATGTCCATATGCAAAACGAAAATGGAAGCGGAAATGGAAATGGTGAAAGGCACATACGCATATTCATACTAACACATATTTACAAGTCACACAAAATGCTTTCAGTGCGACTTACATGCATCTTAGTTAAAGGTTTTGTTAGTAATAATAAGTCGTAAGACGTCAAGGCGTAGCAATAAGAAACAACATAATGTGTTTGCTAATGCCTATCTATATTTATATCCATGCTCGAATATGTACATATATCTATTTTTTATTGTATATGAACAAGATGTGGTCCAAAAGTAGCGGTAAGGTTACAGACGTAGTTCCTTAACTAAAGCTTATTTGTTTCAGTGGCGGAACTCTTTACCGACATGACAGAAAACAAGTTTGATAATTGTGGTCCCATGTGAACGTTATGCTTACTGTATTATTCGTGTTTTAAAGCATAAGTGAGGTTTGGTAGTTGAGAGAACCAAAACAACCTATTTAATTTCGAGAATGCCAGTTATGTATTGGTCACATCTCGTATTTTTATGAGATTGTGCGGTTACAGAAAAGGAAGTGCAAATGCAGGAAATGCTAACCATTTAAAGTAAAATTGTTTCTATATGTGTGCACTAGCAGAAACGTCTTTGCGTAATGTCATCTGTATGCGGATCAGCGTATCTGAATGTCCTGCCCTTCCGTCGGTCAGTCTGTCTATCTGCATGAATGTATGTGCATAAATGAAATGATATTCCCTGCAGTTATATTGCCAGCTGCGCAACACGCCACCGTTGCCTTTTTGTCATTATTTTCATCATCATCATTATTGTTGTCGTCATTTTCATTGCCGTCGACACCGCAGCTGCATCAGAAAATCCGCTTTCAATGGGCGTCCAAAGATCAAAAGAGAAAGCATAGGCGGAAAAAGAAAGGAATGATTGATACAAAGAGAGGTAATTGAGAAGAATTGTTGCCGTTTAAAGAAAATCTCTATAGAGGTTTAAGAAAATAAATGAAACCCCTTTTCATATAAATTCAGCAATATTGCCATAACATTGATGTAGTAAAATCATTTTATTTCGTCATGTCACACATGCACATGTCCATACACACAAATATCTATTATAATATATCTATGCACCCATATGTACATAAACATATGTACTCTTATGTATAACAGTGTCGCAGGAATTTTAATGCCAATAAAGTTTTTCCTTAAACTTGTCTTGTCGTAAATTCAAGCATCGAGCTCTGAAATGATAAGAAATCAAGCGAATCAAGGAACAAAAACATAAAACAAAAGAAGAAACTTTTGGAAAGTAAATTCCTAACTAAATCAGGTGGAAAGTAAATGACTAAAGTGAGAGAGTGTTAAATGTTGGTTCACCAATACTTCTAAGCATCCCAGTGGATTATATTTAGAATTTATGTACATATTTTTGACGTTTTCAATAATTGGTCGGTTCGGTCAATTTCTTTAATTATTGACTTAAACAATTTGAAATATTATAATGCAATCATGCAATGTTAGGTAGTTTTGATTTTTACATAGGGACTCACACCTTCTACTCATCAAGGAACTCTAGTTCCAACATATTGATTGTGTACGAGAATAACTCGTAATGTCATTCAATATAAACGTTTGATTCATCTTTTCACAATTATAATTTCTATATATTCCTTACATAGTTCTATCACGTTAAAAATACTTGTATAAAGGTTACTGTAACGACATCTCTGATCCTTAACTAATCTTAAGTGTGTTTTATTTATACTAAGAGGCCCCTCGCTATTATGTCGCTTTTGCATACTCAGTTAATAATTCAATAAATGAGAGGAATAAATACAACAACAACAAGACATCCTCTCTCTTTCCTCGGTCTTAGTGAACATCACATACAGAAAGACGAGAACGATGAGCTCAATACTCTTGTGCGTACTGAGCTATTAATATATTAGAGGAAAATATGCAACAATATCAACAACCAAAGAAAATTCTAGAAGCAGCAAAGCATAAACAACACAAAAGCATACGATGTTTTTTGTTCTTGGTCTTGTAGTGGTCTTCCAAAACTAAAACAAGTAAAACGAAGTTTAAATTCTTCTCGTTTAACATAGAAAACGTTTTTGCCTATACTCTGTGATAGAGCATTTATTGATTTGACTTATGTTAAGAGTATAGTCCGTACACATACAGCATTTCATCACTGAGACCGAAATATTTATATGGGAGCTTTACAGTCCAGTAATTCTAGGGTCTTGAAATTTACACGGTTTTTGAATATTGATCAGATACTTATAATATTCAAAATTTCAGACTGATTAGAAACGTAAATGAAGAAGTATGATATGATAGAATTGACGGCGGAATTGCTAAGGCTCTCCCCACCAAGGGTATCCTGTTCCTGACGCTGATTTTCAATAGCATGCTACGGTTTCACCACTTCCCCTCTCAGTGAAAGTTTGCTGAGATAAATATGCTGTTGAAACCTGAAATCGGAAAATTGTGTTGCGTCGTATAAACCGATAAGTTTGTTTCCCACATTTTCCAAAATATTTGAAAGAATATTTTTGGCTAAGATGATGGCAGCAACAGGTGTGCAACGAGCTATCCCTGATCATTAATTTGGTTTCAGCTTCACCATGTCATCAATGATATCCTTAAAGCATTTGATGACACAAAATACAGCTCCGCAGTCTTCTTAGACGTACAACAGGCTTTTGACAAAGTGTGAATCGATGGTCTGTTGCACAAAACAAAGCTGATCTTCTTAACTCTGCTTTATCTACTGCTGTAGTCCTAACAAAATGCGGTCGCACTTTTTATGTAGCAGTAAAAGATACGAAATCCACAATCCGTAACATTGCAGCTGGTGTTCCGCAAGGTAATGTACTAGGACCAATTAGTACACCTTGTACACATCAGATATGCTCACTCCCTCCGGCAATAACTCTCTACGTGCTACCTATGCGGATGTGGCTACGACTGAAGTTCAGGATTACCTCAATCACTTTTCTCACTGCACAAAAAGTTGGAATATTGGCATTAACTGGGGTAAAACTGCCCATTGCTGTTCACACTCAGGCGTGGTGTTTGTCCTTCAGTTTTGCTTAACAACATTGCCATTCCGCAAGTTGCTTTAAAAATTAGTGTGGCTACTGCGTCCTAATAGCCAACTTAGCCTGAGCAGGAAATTGTTGGTATACCGTACAATTGTACGTACCACCTATGGTATCCAACTATGCATCGAGTATCATAAAAGTTCAAATCTTGCAGAACAAAGCTCTGTTTCGTATTACGAATGCTCTTTGGTATGTTAGAAATACTGCAATATACAACGAACTTCAGATGCCTACAGTTATGGACGAAATAAATGTACACAGCAGTCGCTACAATGACAGGCTGATTTGTAACTCAAACTGTCTTGAAGCGGCACTTATGCACCACGAATTCTCAAGCAGACTCAAACGTCATCTCCCTTGTGATTTTGCGACCAGATCCACTTAGCACAAACACACTTACGTTATTCATTAAGTTTTTATGCAATTAAAGTAAATTGGCTATACTCAAGTGATCTTAAAATGTTTGACAAAAAAGTACCAAATTTTTTTAGTAATGTGTGTATAGGCAGTAATTATCATTAATAAAAAAACAAAAAGTTTTTAAATTTTAGTTCAATAGGCCAAAAAACAAAAGATTACAAAAAAAAAAAAACCTGAATTTAAATGGGTTGATTGTATGGACCGATTCGGCTGGTTCCGGCTGCGTCTGGCAAAAAGAAAGGTTTGTTCTAAAAACTGAGGGACTAGTTTGCATACATAGAGACGGACAGTCGAAGACGGACATGGCTTAATCAATTCGCCTAGTCGAGCTGATCACGAATAAGTTCCCTCATGTCTCCTTCTGCCTATTACAAACTTCACGACAAACTTATAATAGTACGTAAAAAATGGGTCAAATGCGAGACAGACTCGTACACGGAGGGTTTCGTAACAGATTGGGGTTAAATTTGACTGATTCCAAAAAATATACCGCGCCTATATCAGAAACTAAATTTCAATTCAATAGTCCAAAAAACAAAGAAAGTTTTTCGAAAAAGAAAATGAACTTAAATGGGGGTTTGTATGGGAGGTACCCTCCCTAGTAATTCGATCAAACTGAAATTTCGACAATATAAGTTTCTGATATATAGCCACCAACTATCAAAATTTCAACATCGTGAGATTACTGCATCGTAGAGCTGCCATACAAACCAAAATGTTTCCTGTATAAGGACCCCTTTAAGTTTTCGAAAACATTTTAGTTTTAGTATTTGTTGCTGATGCCCGGATCAACTACATCTTCTTTCAACTCTCTAGCTATTGCGGTTTAGGATATATGACCCGAGGACGGACGGACGAAAAACGATGTCTCTGCAATAGGGTTCCTTTGGGTACTCTTTGGGTCCGGAACATTAAAACCGGCCAAGTTCTAATCAAACTCGTCTACGGAGAGTTTGGTACCAAATTGGTGTTTGTATGGGAGATATCCCTTAGTGGCTCAATTTGGCTGATTCCAACATACCACACCCATGTTGAAAACTTATTATAGGTAAATTTCAGTTCAATAGTCCATAAAACAAAAGAGTTTTCTAATAAGAACCTGAATTTTAGTGGTGGGTTTGTATGGGAGGTACCCCCTAAGGCTCCGATTTTGCTGACTCCAACGAATGTACCGCGACTATATTAAAAACTTTTTGTGTCTAAATGTCAGTTCAATAGTGCAGAAAACAAAAAAAGTTTTTCGAATAAGAACCTGGATTTTAATGGTTGGTCTGTATAGGAGGTATCCCCCTAATGTTCCGATTTGGCTGATTCCAACAAATATACCGCGCGTGATTTAAAAACTTATTTATATATATAGAAATGAACCCAAAAAATAGTATGACCCCACAAAACTCGAGAACGGCTGGACCAGTCAGGTTATTTGCTTTATTTGGACCCAATAGGTGGTGCTGTTATCCAGATATAGATAGTTTTATGTCATTTTTTATAACATATTTTTGTTTGGCGCAAAAAAAACTGAACCGATTTTAATAATTTTTTTTTTTTTAAAGAACAAATGAATCTTCAGATTGCTTAGGTTATAAAAGAATATTAAAATATATTGTTCATTCACGTAAATTACTAATTCCATATTTTGCAACAAAGCTTTTCAGAAGAGACACCCAATTAACGCATAGGAGGTGTAACAACGCACGCCGGGTAACGGGTGTCTACAATGCAAAAAAAAAAAAATCGAATAAGAACCTGAATTTGAATGGAGGTAACCCCCGTAGCAGTCCGATTTTGCTGCTTCCAACAATTATACTGCGCCTATGATAAAAACTTATTGTGACTTAATTTTAGTTCAATAGTCCAAAAAGCAAAAAAGTTCTTCTAATACGAACCTGAAATTTAATGGTGAGTTTGTATATGCGGTATCCGCTAGTGGTCCGATTTGGCTGATTACAATAAGTGTATCGCGCCTATATTAAAAACTTATTATGTCGAAAATTCAGTTCAATTGTCCAAAAAAACAAAAAAGTTTTTAAAACTAGAAACTGAATTTTAGAGGTGAGTTTGTATAGGAAGTAGTCGCTAGTGGTACGATTTGGCTGATTCCAATAAATGTATCGCGCCTATATTAAAAACTAATAGCGTCTTAATTTCAGATCAATAGGAAAAAAAAAAGGTTTTCGACAAAGAATCTTAATTTTAATGATGAATTTGTATGGGAGTTACCCCCTAGTACGCCGGTTTGGCTGATTCCAACGATTGTACCGTGCCTATCTGAAATACTTATAGTCTCTAAATTTCAGCTCAATTGTCCAAAAAAACAAAAAAAAGTACCTGAATTTTAATGGCTGATGATACCGTACTAATGTACTCTCATAAAAATTTAGTTGTAGCAACAACTAAGCTGCAGAATATTCTTCACGAAGCTTGCACTTGGTTTGATAAATGGAAAATAAAAGTGAATGAACTAAAAACGACGCAAGTGATATACACAACACGGACAGCTTATCAGCCAAGACAATTACAAATAAAAGGTACTGATATTCCATTAAGTAATGTGGCAAAGTACATGGGCACGAATATTGATAGTAAACTGACGTGGAAACATCATATCCAGAAAAAGAGAGATCAACTCACATTAAAATTTAAGCAGCTATACCCGCTTCTTAACAGTAGATCTAAATTGACAACCAATGGGAAATTGGTAATATACAATAGTGTAATTAAGCCTATATGGACGTACGGTTTGCAATTATGGGGTATAGCCAAGAAAACTAACATTAACATTATACAGCGTCAACAATCGAAAATACTTCGATTAATAGTCAATGCGGAATGGTGTATATCTAACTATGAAATTCACAAAGACCTCGGCGTAACTATGATTCAGGAAGAAATCATTAATGCTAGCAGGAGGTACCACAAAACATTAGAGCGACATACCAATTTGGAAATAACAGACCTTCCATCCCACGAATAGTCTAGACGTAGACGCTTAAAACGAAGCAGACCAGTTGATCTGACCTAACTTAGGTTACGGGTGGCGCTGAGAGGCATCTTGCGGTTGTTGGCCTGCCGCAAGTAGCTCTTAAAAATGAGGCCTAAGACACCCAGTAATCCAGACCATTATTCACGAGACCATTCGAAAATGTTTGATATTGTCCACTGCCTT
>JBAMAW010001988.1:0-12761 GCA_037043295.1 Amiota minor | reverse complement strand
TTGCATGTGATGACATAATCTATGTAGTAGCTGAGAACACTGTTGTTGTTTCTGAAACCGTAATGGCTGTTGATATAAAAGTTGTGGTTTGTATTTGTTGTAGTTGTAAACACAGTTTTTTCTGGGTTTGAATAGAAATAATAAATTTGAAATAAACGAGTTTGATCAAGTACCAAGTTCATCATCAGTTCCATACGACTATGATATATGGAAAAGTCTTTACTACTATTTCGGAAACATAATCACAAACATGTGGAATATGTAAGGCCACGCCAAAAATTATAATTAATCTGGCATTCATCTAAAATCTACCAGTAAAGGAACACATATGTGAATATGGCTTATCGACTCTACACGCTTGGAGTGTGGCTACGATGTAAATGCAGAGGCTTTTCGACAACATGCATTTGACACAACAGAAATTTTCGAATATCCATGGTTTCACATCTCGAATTCGAATCACAAAATGATAATTCATGGTGCAGATATTATTAGCGGCTATCAATTGGCATGATGTCAGAGGAAGCACTGGAGGCTAGAAATAAAGACGTCCGAAATTTCCGATTGCTTCATACTCATAAAACTTCACGACTCCATACAATGGAGGACCTTCTGTATGCACTTCTTTTTTTATCGGATCCTTTTTGATGAAATCACTGTCTAAAGCTAGTTCCAGCTCTTCTAGGAACAATATTGGATACAGAAACTAAAAATCTCCGGCAGTCTACAGAATCATACAATGCAACGGTATATCAGATTCTTATAGCTTAAAATCATTTTAAAAAAAATTACTTTTATATATTAAAAACAACAAAATTTTTTATTTCAATTTATTGATTTTTCTTTTCTATATCAAAAAAAAAAAAAAAAAAACAAAACAATAAATTAATAAATAATAAAACAATAAAATAATAAAAATAAATAAAACCAGATTATGGCTAACTCTTTTACTTTTGACGATATTAATTTAATTCCGCTGGATCGCCCGTTAGCCGAGAGAGCGAAATAAAGGGGATATGAAAACGCAGATCACTTTTTGGCGAAACGGACAGACATATAACTATTGCCAGTAATGCTTATCTCCCTGGCCTTGAAGGAAAAATAAACTAGGGTGTCATAAAAAACTAATAAGTAAAGATACAGATTTTTTTAAACCCAAAGCATACTGCGTGTGAAACCCAGTGTTAGCTGTCAGAGTCACCAAGTCAATTAAAGGAATAGTCGGCCTACAGCACCAAATGGTCGAAAATATACTCATATACAAAACAAGCCTTTTGGACCAAAATATAAAAATTTGACCATATTTAACGAAATGTGCATCGTCTTTTTGCAGGTAGCCCTAGTTTTTATTTATTATCGCGCCTTTTTTTTTTCATAAATACCTCTGAACCAGCGACCATTTACAGATATTGCTTCCTACTCTTGGTGCACTATTTCAAGATCGTTTAACTATGTTTTAGAGTATTAGTTGTCATATAAAGCATAGGAAAGAAGATATTTACAAAAATATATCATGTTTTGCTAAAACGGATGTTATGGGAATTTTCAGATAATATTTATATAAAATGTCACAACAAAGAATTACACAAGTTTATAGCTTATTGGCTTTCATTGTGAGATTTACCACTGTTTTCACCTTATTTGACTGGACTTAATAAGTAACTGAAAATATTATAATGTGTTCATGCAATTAATTATATGTATGTATCAATATGTAACACTTTGTTTCCCACGGAAACCGTTTATGTCAGCGCACATTCCAAACCCATAGAAACATGATCAGCCACATCAGGCATTGACTGTCGTACACGATTATGCTGCGCTTGCAGAAGATTACTAAAGTACATCGCCATAAGCGCATATATACCTACACACATACATATGTGTACATATTGCATAAATACTATTTAGCCTATTATTCTTAGCTTATAAAAACTAAGGTAAAATAAATAAAGAACAGTCTAAATGCCAACGCGATGGCAGTCATACATTAAATACAATACTTTCATTTTAGTCACACATTATAGTACACACAATTATGCTTATGTTAATGCTTTGACTAAAATTTTAAATGATTTGACAATCAGCTGTTATATATACTGTAACATTTATAGGATTAAATACAGAATAGTGACTTGGAATAAAATTAAGTTGCTTAAACTTAGAAGGTCGTTAGAATTTAGCCTCTTTAAACGACATCGGCTCACGCCATGAGTGAGGTTTGCCGCCAGGAGCAGATTGCAGGATTCCGTCACGTACCGTGGGCATCCTTAGGTCTCTGTGCAAGATGGTGTTGCGCACAAACCAATGAGCACTAGATATGCGCCGAAATGCCTTGTTTTGGCAAGCTTGAACTATCTGAATGTTGCTGGAAAAAGCACAACTCCTGATTTGAATCTCGTAACGCCAGATAGAGGCCACTACTTGTCTGTAAATTATCCTCTTATTGTTGAGCGATAATCTACTAGATGGCCTAAGCAACCAAACAAGTGATAGATTTTATATGAGCTCGCTTATCCAGGATTAGCCCTAGGTAACGAACTTGATTCACTTGCGGGATAATAGAGGATTCATAGCTGAGAACTGGACAATTGCCACGCGTTAATGTAAAAATGCAGTTTGCTGATTTCTCTGCATTATTCCAGCGCGTGCCCCGAGTGTGAAATCTATGCAAGAAATTCTGCTGTATGTCTGAAGCAGCTTCCTGAGCCGAGAAAGAGAAAGACAGAGCAATAGTGGCATCATATGAACCTATCGATGGAATATCTGCTGTATACTCGTATAGCGAGTACAGAAAGGGTGCTAATACAGTACATTGCGCCACGCCAGCTCTAATATTACTTCTTGACGACTTCGTATCACGCTCGTTGCCAAAGAATGTTCGACCACATAGATAGCTTTTTATTAGGCAACGCTGTTTACCTGGAAGAAGGCGTTTGATCTTGTGAAGCAGACCGTCCATCCATACCCTGTCAAAAGCCTGCTTAACGTCCAAAAAAACGCAGTAAGAATATGAAGAACAACACGATGTAATTTGTCTGGTGTTCCTTGGTGCACTCTAAAGCCAAATTGGTGGTCAGGTGAAGCTTCTTGGATGTTCCGCAGTTTCAACATTCTTTTCAAAAATATTCTTTCGAATATCTTGGAGAATGTGAGCAGAAGGCTAATCAGTCTGTGACACAGTGACAGATACGTAAAATTGCATTGAACAACATCACAAGAAACAAAACTCCCTTATGTGGCAGTGCTTTAACTACTTTGGCATAGATTTTGTCATGTCCTGGACATGTCTTGAATTTAATGCGCTTAATCTGCGGTTCTACTTCACTTGCAGCAATGTGTTTCCTTGATCTCTGAAGGGTCTGCCAGTTGCAGAAGCAAGAATCTGTTCTCTTGCTCTTCAGCAAACACCTCAGATCTTTCAGCACCATTCCTGCTCCACTTATTATTTGAATCTTTTATTGGAGCATGCCTTTGCGGCTGCACCTTAACACATTTAGTGGCCCTCCATAGGTTAAATCCACCTTTTTTGTTTGCATCAGTATTTAGCATAAAGTTATCATACTTTTCGCCTCGTATGTTCTTCAGAAGTTCTCCGAATTTATTTGACGCCTTTCTCCATGCTGCTTTGTCACGGATATTCCTACTCCTCATGTACCGTCCACCCAAACAACGCTTATATCTCAACAACTGCAGAACCTCTCGTTTTAAAAGCGCCAGAGGTGGGTTGGGTGGCCTTTAGGGGTAACTCGCAGGGATCCCCAGAGACCATGTTTTGCATTCCAGTCTCCACCAACCAGGACCTTTGGTCCAAGTTTATGAAAGTAGTCATGAAACTACCTTTCTCTGAGTGTGTATTTAGGAGGGCACTATATGGAGGCAATGACTAATTCACCTTAATTAGTGAAGATTTTTACAGCAGCAAACTAGATGGAACAAGCGCATATTGAATCCAAATTCTTGACAGCCATGACATTGTGGAATATCAGAGAATTGGTAAGGGCGCTCAATTTTTACAATTTGTCGACACAAACGGGTCAAATTGTAAATTTCCCGATTATGCAAGTTAGTCTCAATGTAAACAAAAACCATATCAAGTGGCTGTTTGTTGAAACGGCCAATCGGGTTATGGATATTCTTAACAATATGCCCAAGCTAAGCCAATACGTTTTCAATGTCATCCCTAGGAGTGGTGTGATTTAATCTTATTACTACCCAATAATTACGCTCTTCTTTCAGCTGGTAGGAATGATAAGTTACTTCGAGGTCATCTAGGAGCTTAGTGATACACCGAAACGCTGGAGTAGTGCTAGGTAGAACGTTGATTTTCCCATTTCTCATTGTTTTCATTACATATAAATTTGAATCAAGACTTTCCAATGAATCCTTGATTTTGGTAATTTCAACAATGAAAATTGGGGGAGGTTTCGATGATTTCAATTCCTGTTGGCTTGCTCCAATATTTTAAACTGGATTAACAGTTGATGCTCTTTCAGATGTTCCGACAATGGTTTTAGATTCAGAATCTGTTTCCATATCCGAAGATGGATTTAAAACACTGACAAAAGAATTTTTACGACTTGATTTCCTTCCATGAGAAGAGAATGGCGCTTGCAGAACTCTTTTCAATTTTTGATATCTTGATGGTTTGATATTTTCCGCAGAAAACCAATCAAAAAGATTATAAGCACCTTTTTCTGTTGATGATCTGGCATGATAGTGTTGATTAAATTTAAGTGCGATGAGGGAAGACCATCCGACCGGTCACCCATGAAGGTTGTGACCACCAAAATCAAAGAAAAATTTTATGATATTTATTTTTTTCTTTTTGTTTTTCAAAAAATTCTCTCGATTTATTTATTTTTTTTTTTTTTGTTTATTTTTTTGTTTATCGAACTGTACTTGACAAGAAAATCAGAGAGAATGATAAAATAACTGATGATGATTTTAGTAAATTTCAAATTGCAAACTTTTTATTCAAATTTTAAGAAAATATGGTAATAAGAATGAAAAGAGAACTGCAAATCCTATTTGCATACCCTCGAAACAGCTGTTCATAGAAACTGGAAATCGCAAACGACCTGTCTGAACGGCTAACAAAAACTCACAACAAAACTCGCTGTCGGAACAGGCTATTATGAAAATTATTTTGATATATGCGAATCAAGCGTTCATCATGTTGGTGCCATTCACAATACATATCTTCACTAATCATCTTTTTTTTTTTGAATCCACCGTACCGTGTGTTGGACCTATTTTAGATCCTAGTCCGATTGTTAAATTGGCTTTAACGAACATTTTTGTCAGCTGTAGTACGGAAACATATGATTTTTTAGCTTTTTTATAGGCTTATCAGTGGCATGTGAAGCAGGAACGTATTTTTGTGCTGTTGTAATTCTTTGGACAAAAGGTGGCAATGTTCGTGACTTGATGGTTGTTGTTTTCATTTTTGTTTTTTTACTTTCAATGTTAAAAAGCTGTAATCAATATAATAAAGCCAAACCCAATTCATTTGCACCGGCAACCAAAAGACAAATTAGGTGAAGAGAAATTAGGTGAGTACAAAAAACAAGGTACGAGATGTATATTAACTGGAAGACAAAGCTAAACATAAGTAAATTAAAGAGAATATTACCAACAAGTAGCTTTCAAAATGTGTTAGTAATAGCTACATCAAAAAAAAGAAACATTTAAAATTCGGTAGAAATAAAAAAACTATTTGGTCCATGTACAACAAAAACTGTACTGTAAATAAGACATATTTACAGTCAATTTAGTTTATTTTTTTTGGTTCAAATTTTATTTGCAACATGTCTTGCGACAACACAAAGTGCTTTTCTCTTAATAGTGTCTGTACTGTTTGTCGAGTGAGTGCTCTTTTTACTGGATTGTAATGAGTGCTTAATATTTCAATGCATAAAACTTTCATGTTGGTTATTTCTTTTTTAGGGTTCAGTACCCAAAAGGTACCAAGAGGATTTCTTCGACTAAGACTTTGCTGTCGTCCATCCCGAGGGTCTATCTCTTAAACCGTAATAAAATGAAAGTTGAAATTTTCGCAGAATGTCTAGTTCTGTTGCGGTTACAACAAATACCAAAAACAAGTAAAAAAAAACAACAAGAAAGGTGTCGTGGGACACCCGTGTAGAGCACAGCTTCATTCAGAACAAAATTTTTAATTATTATTTTTATATATTGGAAAACTTGTTTTAATTTTTTTTTTTCTTTTTTTTTTTTTTTGATTCATTTTTACGTACGAGCAGACATACAGACGGACATGGCTAATTCAACTTATCTCATCGTGCTGATAAAGAATATACATGCGATGTTTCCTTTTGTGTGTTAAAATCTTTTAATAATATTCACACCCGTGAAGAGTATAAAAATCGACGAAGTGAGAGTCAGACTCTTATAAATCAGAAACTTAAAGTGTCTAAATTTGAGTTCAATAGTCCAAAAAACAAAAAAAAAGTTTTTGATGTGAAACATCTTTGGTGTCGGTAGGGTTAAATTTGACATCGTCATAGGCAATTTTGGTTAACGCTTTTCTTGTCGATCAGAAGTTAAGCAACGCGTGGCTTGGGTAGTCTTCAGATGAATTACCGATCACGTAATTTTTAAATTTAAAATTTTCTTTTGTTTTTTTTTAATTTTTATATTTATACTCTTCACGCAGTGAATAGTATTATAAATTTGTCATGAAGTTTGTAGCAGGTCGAAGGAGAAAAAGAGACCACATAAAGTTGTTTTGTGTTGATGTTTCTTTACTCCAAAAATATATTGGATGTAGCGTGTCTTCTCGCATCTGAAACAAAACTACTCCGAAGCCATCTTTGGATGCATCTGCATGTAATTCGGTTATAGCTTCTCTTGAGTATATATGTAGTACGGGTTCGCTTATTAATGACTATTTCAGCTGCTCTATTGACTGCAATTCGGCTGCAGCAATCTCGAACTCCACATCTTTTTTTAACAAATGGGCATCAATGGGCGAGCTATTTGTGCATAACCTGGAATAAACTTTCCGAAAAATCATGTCAGTCCCAAAAATAACTGAACTGCTTTAACATTCTTTGGGGTAGTAAACTGTCTGACCGCACCTGACCTGGCCAAATTTTACCATCTTCGATTGTGTGTCCTAGTAAGTTTACACTTTTCTCAAGAAAGTGACATTTCTTACAATTGATGCGTAGGTTTGTTTGTTCGGCTTCTGCTAAAACCATTTTCGGCTTCTGTATACACTCATCGGTCGTTTGTGCATAGATTATAATATCGTCCATGTAAAGCTGCATAACATCTTGAATAATCAAATTCTGAAACACGTAATTAATGTAACGAATAAAGGCAGCTGGAGAACTGCAAAATCCAAACGGTGCCCTGTTAAATTCGTATAAGCCCTCTTTAGTTACAAACGACTGGCTTCTTCAATTGGTACATGGAAAAAACTTTAGCCACTTATCAACCTGTTTTTTCACGGCTTCGTGTGCCACTGGAGGATGACGACTTGGCCGCTGGTGGAAGGCTTTAATCTGTCCATCAGGGACCACCTTCAGCATTACTGGACACTCTATGGCAGAAGCAATCGGCTTGTAGCTAGTCATCAGTGTTTCAATCAACGGTTTAAACTGTGAAGGTACATGAATATCAGTCTTGTTTTCAATGATATTGAATATACTTAGCTCATTTAGCGAAGCGTTCTCCTATCCTGATAACGCAGAAAATATGCAGCTATTCTCGTCCATAGTCAATCGGAACTTTGATTTAAAATCATAGCCCAACAAGACATCATATTCCAATTTATTATCTGGTACGACAATAAGTTTATGGCAAGTTTCGTGACCGTGCATTCGAACATTCCCCATAAATTCACCAACGGCAGCGTCTTTTGATCACCTAATCCACGTAGCACTGAATCACATCGTTGAATTTTAATGTTATTAATTTTTTTATAAATCTTGTTTTTTATAATTGTTACTTCGGCTCCCGTAACAACATCATTGTGATCGATCATTTTCTTTGGTTTTTTATTCTATACTACATTTACACTTTTAGACATTTGTGGGCAGTTTTTGAAAATATGCCCGTTCTTGTTGCACCTAAAACATTTTGCATCCGTAGAACAATCTTTTCGTAAATGATCTATTGCCCCACAATTGAAACAACGACTTCCTTTTACTATTTTCTCGCTTTTTTCCCCTTTCAGCCAGGCGTTCTCATTTTTCTTGCAATTCGTGATACGATTTGCATGCGTACATAACATACTTGAATTCGTCTTTTTATCTTTATCCCATCAACAATATAACGTATGACAGAATCAACGTCAATCGCTCCGAGCGTAGCAATTTGCTTCATTTGCAATACGTACACGTGAAATGTTTCGTCTGCTCTTTTTCCCCTTTCGTTTACCTTTTTATGTATTTCTGCCCTTGACAGCTTTAGCTCTTCATATGTGCTCACGGCTACTGACTCTAGGTATGTATAGCTGTGCCGTTTTCATCATTTTCCCACGGGCTTGAACATATTTTTGTTTTCCGGTTAAGCCATACGCGTCAGCATTTTGCTCGAAATTCGTTAGCCAATGGTCCACCGGCACGCTTTTACCATCGAAGTCTGATACCACTTTTGAAAAATTTTCGACACTTATTTTTGTCAGCAACTGCATCAACTCTTGCAATGTTTGAGCATTTTGATCTGTTTTTTGCACATTTTGCTCCAAATTCGAAACAGTTATGTTCTCTCTTTCTGATTCTTTTCTACGTTTTTCTACTTCTACTTGCTGTTGTTCACATAACTTTTTTCTTCACTCTTCAATGTTTTTGCTAGCTGCGTAGTCTGTTGTTTCTCTACCTCTTCTTTGTTCTTTAATGCTGCACTGTATTCTTTTGCTTTTGACCTCGTCGCGTGTTTTTTTTTTTGCAGTCATGAACACTTAGCTAATAGCTTTTATTTCTTTATTTTTTGTTTTTTTTTTGTGTGAGTGTATATAAGCACAGTAAACTCTTTTTTTAAATAGGTTGAGCCCCCAAATGTAAAATGTTTATTTATCATATAAGCAATAATAAAATGTTAAATGTTTATTTATAATAATGTTTTTTTTTTGTTTTTTTTTATAATTGTATTATTATTTGTAACTCTCCCAAAGGGGAGAACCAGCGAATTTTTTGAGTTGACAATCACATGTTGTTATAGTACTACTTAAGAGTCATATTTATAATATATTATTGACTGAAGAACATCGCTTACTCTTCCGGTCACTTGAAAGGGAGATCCAGGGGATGGTAACGCATTAACTTACGAGTGTGCAAGCTATTAATTTGAGGTTCAGTTGTTTCCTTTTGTTTTTGATGTGGGGTCTCCAGGTCAAACGCCAATCAAGTGTCAATCCAAGATACTTCGCTGAAGTGAAAGTTGGTATATTATTTCCGTTTAGCTGAACCGGGGAACAAAATTTATAAGTAACAGCAAAGGGTTTCAACGGGTAGTGACTGACGACTTCCACTTCTATGACTGATCTTTACGACTTTACGACTCCTTCCTTATGTCCTACTCATTACCCTTCACTCGTTGGTCCTCACTCGTTGCCCTTCACTCGCTAAATGTTAAACAGGTGCACCTTTCACGATACTTTGATCACCCTGTTCTTACATACATATATAAATTAATAAGTTATGGAAAGTTATAATTTTATTATTTCTTATTTATTAGCGGCTAAGTGCGCACTAGTTGAGTTCAAGATCAAAGTAAAAACTAACAATTGTTGAACTTAAACCTAACTTGACTACCATCAAATGCCAGCCGAAAAAATGACAGCAGCTGCTGACATAGCGCCTGGCTTTCTTGTGACGATATTGTTTCTGTTGACGTAAATAAAATTTATTTGAACGTTCCTATCAAAGGGAATAATATAGGTTCCCCGGTCTTCCTCTTGCACCATGGCCGTGCTGTCATTAATGATAATGACACCATCATCTATTTCCATTATAGCGTAAAGATGGGCTTTCCGGAGTGGAGTTGTTGCACGCATGTTGAGTACGGTGTTTCCCTGCAGAATGTCGTTGTAATGGCCGGTTCGCAGCTCCCAATGGCAAGGGTCTTATTGCCGTTTTCCGCTACGTTGTTCTCTCCCATATAGAGTATTGCTCTGTTATGTAGTACCGGAAAAATGCTTAATATTTTACAAACTACCTTAGGTCTAGGAAATTTTAAGACAAAATACAAAAAGTTATTGTTCTGAAAAGCTTTAATTCTAGATACTTTCATTAATTTTACATATACTAGTGAATAGCTTGGCTTTTATTTCTTGGATATTGTTATCTAATATAGTCGGTTTAATCACACCGACCCTTGCAAGTGTTATGGTTAGCATTTGATTCTCTAACTCCATAATCATCATTCTGTTGCGTGCAAGCAACACTTCGTGTAAGTGACCTGTGTTAATTTGTTTACCCTTTACCTCTCTTATAAGATCATTAACAACGTCGGTTAGTTTATTGATTTTCTCCTGTGTTGTATATATCTCAATTTGTTAATTCCTTCCTTCAATGAGCCTTCTTTGATCAAACTTAACTTGATTAAAGTCATCAAGTCTAAAATCTTTTTCATATGTGACTCTGGGAAGTTGTTATTTGCAAATGTTATAGTTTCCATTCATCACTCCAGATTATGACATTTCCATCTATAGTCGGAATATAGTTGGAATGGGTAAAATCGGTCAATTTGGCTGCAACAAAAATTAGTAATGCAAACATAAATAAAGAAAAGATTTATTTTTAGTACGAGCCGATTTTCTGATTTTTTGCAACTTGAGGCATCTCTCAATCTCCAAGAGAGTGCTATGAAAGCGTTCGACCTATTCGTTTGAGGTACTATGTAGCAGAGCCGCATTTCCTACACTGATATTGAACTGGTTTTTTAATAGAGACATAAAAGTTTCAGAGTTTAATGCTGGTTCATTGGCACAACAAATTGTCTTAGTGCCCGAAAAAAAAAATTAACCAAATCGTGTTGGATAGCAGCCAATACTGGTAGTTCACAGTGAATGGCGTTAACGACCTTAGCATTAACCACCTGCTTTACCCCTTCTATTAATGTATTTTTGTCTATAAATTGAATCTCATGTTGAAATTTTTCCTTAAAGTCCCGTTTTGCTTTAAATCACCCTCCTCCAGAATTATTTGATTCCGAAAACAGTTTACCGGTTTATCAATTGTCTCGATTGCACATTGGTCTGAATTATCAAAATTTTGGCATACAATCTTATTTCTTTTTTCAGTTGTGATTAAAATCTTGAAAAAGACACAAATTTGATAATACAATATTCTTCATACATAGTCGGAATCGAAATCGGTGTCGAAATCTTCCGTAATACTGAAATCCTTACTGGGTGCCGTGGTCGGCTTTTCTAAAAGAGACAGTACATCAATCGGCAATTTATTTTTGTTTTGATTGGACCACTTACTTAAATGTAAGCTTGACAATAATGGATCCGTTGCTCGATGAAACATGTCCGTGATATTTTTAATGCGGCTGTTTTTCCGTGAATGGCGCAGCCTGTCGCGTTTGCAAATTTGTTTCGAGCTTCTGATGCATTTTCGCCAAAGCATCCGAAAGGCACTGCTGACGCCGAAATTATTTGGTAACCATGTACCAAAATTTTGTAAACAGTCGGCGACATTGAATACCACGGATATTTGTGCCAAATACTACGAAGACGCAGCTTTTTCACAAAAGTCTTGAAATTTAAGTGGACTTATTTGGTATTCACATGAAATGGCGATTAGCACTGTTTGAAACTTTTGTAGCACTAAACAAAACTATCAAACTGCAATACAGACGCAAATAATTTTATAGTTGAGAATGCTCTCTTTGCTGTGTTGGCGTCGTTACTATTTCCGTTGCCGTTTTGATTTGGTCAATCTACATGAAGTCCCATTTCCTTCTTTCCATAATCTCTCTTGAAGCAACATTTGCGCTTTGTCATTTGCATATCTCATTTGCCATTTGTTAAGGCCAATCCGATAAGAAATGTGTAAAACAAACTCAAAAAATCGAATCCAAGAATCCAGCGGAATTACTCCATACTGTAGAGTGTTAGGCCTCGGCTTAAATATTTCTGCATTTATGTCTCTTGTCGACGAATTTGGATATGTGTATATTGCATTTTTGTTTTTTATTTAAGAATCCAATACCGTTATACTGGTTTTTGGATAGAGTATTCTGTTGAAAAAATGCAAGGAGTTCATCTGGAAAAATTGGAATCGACTCTCTCGAAGTATCTTTTTTTACACTCTTCACGGAAGTGAATAGTACTATAAGTTTGTCATGAAGTTTGTAACAGGCAGAAGGAGACAAAAGAGACCACATAATAAAAAATATATATACTTGATCAGCTCGATTAGACAAATTGATTAATCCATGTCCGTCTGTATGTATACAAACCAGTTCCTTAGTTTTTGAGCGAGAAAGCTCAAATTTTGCACGAAGCTTTCTTTTTTACCATTTGTCGGAACCACCCGTATCGGACCACTAGGGGGGTACCTTCTATACAAACCACTCATGTTCTTATTAGAAAAACTTTTTTACTATCTGTTTCCAAGAGATGCGCAGGACATTTGTCGGAACCAGCCCAATCGGACCACCAGGGTACCTGCCATACAAACCACCAAATTGAATACTACAATGAAACATTCACTGCGTCCCATGAAGAGTATTTCATCTTCGGCACACTCGAAGATAACGTAATTACTATTGGGACTATGCAT
>JBAMAW010001986.1:0-36893 GCA_037043295.1 Amiota minor | reverse complement strand
ATTATTGCCAGCTCTTCTTTCAAGCTTCAAAAATAATTGATCTAAATCAATCTTTTTACGAACAACAATCTCGGAGATCTGAATAGTGTCAAGTTCCTTCTTCCCAAGTTTTATTTTTACTTTATCAATTTGTGTAAAAATTCTTGCACTATTTTTCCATTGAGACGTCTCATATATAAATAGCTTTACATTTGATACATTTACATTTGTGTTGGAATTAATGTTTCTTGTTTCATTTTGCGTACAACCTTGTTTACTCTCGACGTCTGGTTGTTACCTTATGAATATTATTGCGTTTCGGCTTTTGCAATATTTTCTTTACATCATTAAATTCTATGCGTGATAATGCATCTGCATAGTTATCTTTTCCCCTCAGATACTTTACAGTAATCATCATCATTTTCTTCTAAATCAAGTCTCATTCAAGTGAACTTAGACGATGGGTTTTTCATTGAAAATAAATATGTTAATGGACGGTGATCGCTTCTAACTAGAAATTTTTTTTTTTGATATGGTCGAAAATATTTTACTGCCCAGTGTATCGCAGCTAACTCTTGTTGTATAGTTACTTTATTGCTTTCACCTTTTGTAAATGATCTAATGTAAATGATGAATGAAGCATAAGCAATTGGTAGCTGCATGCCGTCATATTCCTGGCTTAGTACCGCTCCACAAGTTATACAAAATTTTTTTTCATAGTCAGGGTATAGCAGAATTTGAGGGCTTAGTAGTGAATTTTTGAGATAATTAAATGCATTTTCACATTCTTTTGTCCATTCGAAACTTACCTTTTTTTACATCGTGTATTCCGCAACATTAAGAATGAAACGTCTATAATAATTACAGAATGCAACAATGCGTTTGGTTACATCAGTATTTCTGGGGGTTGAGTATAAGCCTTTGAATTTACTATCATCTCGCATTTTACACTTGTTTGTGCATTTATGACCAAGGTAAGTCACTTCGTGACTAAAAAATGAGAATTTGTCTGGATGAAGCTTTACACTGTATTTTCGGCATGTCTCCAATACATCAGATAAGCTATCTAACATGTGTTTATCAGAACAACCCAATACAACTAAATCATCCATATACAGAAATGCTTGATTTGGCGTCAAGCTCTGCGAATGCTAGTGTCATCATTCGTTGCTATGAATTTGGTGCTATTTTCAATCCATATGGTGGTAGACGTTTAAAGCGAAATGAACTTTTATTTGTTGAGAATGAAGTTTTTTTATTTTATTTATTTATATAATGCTAACCTAAAGTTAAAACTAGAAGTTAACAGAAAATTTGCCATGGCTGCCAGGTCCTTCAGCTAGAGAATGAAGTTATATCTCTGGACTCTTCATCAAGTTCTATCTGATGAAAACCTGACGTTAAGTCAAGGCATGAAAAATATTTTGCTTTGCCTAGTTGGTCAAGAATATCAACGATTCTTGGCAACGGAAATTTATCTGCTACTCATTTTTTATTAATTCTATCGCGGCCACCATGGAAGTACATAATGTCTGATTGTTGATTTTCAGTGCAACAATTAACGAATTTTGTTAGGCCATCATTCATATTTGTGAATATGCCTGCCTCCATTATTAACTTTGTTTTGTCATTGCTTGTATTTTGAATTACAGCTTTGATTGCAGCTCAAGTGGTAACTTATTTTGGCTATGGCATATAGAAGTTAAAAAGTCGTATATGAAGCTAATTAATTCTAAATCTGGACTGAGACTTGAGTACAAGGTGATACTGTATAACTCTGTTATTAAACCAATTTGGACTTATGGTTCTGAATTGTGGGGTTTTGCGAGTGCGAGCAACATTGAAGTTAAACAAAGAGTACAATCCAAGATACTTAAAACAATCACGGAACCTCCATGGTATATTAGGAATGAAGACATTCACAAAGACCTAGAAGTACAATCAGTAAAAGAAGAATGTTTCAATTCGACACGTTAATCCTCTAGCCAGAGGCTTTGTCCATACGAGGAACTCATCTCATCTGAATCGCAACAATCGTATAGCCCTTTTGCTTACTTAAAGGCTCGTAGTACAAAGTAAGCCCCTTCCTCTTCCTTACAGGGTGGACACACGTGTATTGGTTTATAAGAGTTGAAACTTTATTGTTAGTTCTATTCATAATAGGAGATACAATAAATACCATAAATACAAAAAAAAAAAAAAAAATTAAATAATGTGTCTCACCCTCATAAGCACAATATGGAAGTGAAACTTCTTTAGCGAAGGGAGGTAAATCGAAAAATTAGAAAATGAAATGTGGGAGAGAGATAAAAAATGTTTTACTGATTGTGTTTACTTTACTTTACCATAAAATAAAATAACTCTTTTGTATTGAAACAATATACACAACAATATTCTGTATTATTGCTTAACCAACTATTTGAGAAGTTTCACTTCCATATTGTGTTGGCCAAAATAGCTCCAATATAATAATAACATCGTCAAATTTTGATTTTCGTCACATTTCATTTTCATATTTATTGGATTTACTCCCCTTCGCTAAAGAAGTTTCTCTTCAAAATAATCTAAACGTATTAACAATAAAAAAAAAAAAAAAAATTGAACTTGCACAAATAAAAAAAAAAAAACTCCTTTATCACTCGATTTTGAGAACGAAAATTTCGTTGATAATTAATAAACAAGCAAAGATGCTGTGTGCATAAATACAGAAATAAAGATCAATTAAATTCACTTCACAAATAAAAAAAAAAAAAAAAGAATTTCCCAGAGCAGGACACGAACCCCACGCCCGCGGTTTGCAAGTCCT
This sequence comes from Amiota minor, assembly GCA_037043295.1. Lineage (NCBI taxonomy): Eukaryota > Metazoa > Arthropoda > Insecta > Diptera > Drosophilidae > Amiota > Amiota minor. The sequence continues at coordinate 34,108 of JBAMAW010001986.1, read as the reverse complement.
ACTCTCTAACCACTATACCACGGACACATTTCAATTGTATTTACCTAAGTAGCTCCAAAATAATAGTAATAATAACATCGTCAAATTTTGATTTTCGTCACATTTCATTTTCATATTTTTTGGATTACCCCCCTCGCTGAAGAAGTTTCACCCAAAAAAAAAAAAAAAATTGTTATTGTATTTTTGCCACACTCAACTATTTATTATATCATAAATTGCAGTGCTGTAGATTTATGAGGTAAACTTCGGTTTCTTTCGATTCCATTAATTTTCCCTGAAATGTATTACACATTGAAGAAATTGAAACTGGAGCGGGAAGTGCCTGGCCATGCTCGTCCTTAAAGAATTATAGGCCAAACCACATCATAAAGATATTTATTTGCAGACATGTTCAAAGTCTCCTGCGAGTATGGATTTTAACCTATACATTTTATAATCAAAGTTTCAAGAGAAAGGAATAAGTTTGAAAAGAAAATATGCGGGTTATGTAGGGTTAATATCTTTTAAACTGATATGAAACATTTGTGTTCAAACAAAATCATGGGCATAAGAAGATACAAAGTAAAATGCTTTGTTCTAGAAATTGTATGGTCTTTGATGAATACAAAAAATTCAAATCGTTTTAAATTCCATCATTAGCCAAGAGAAAACAAAAAAATTGTGTTGAAAACGGTTAAATGGTTAACAGTTGTTGACTTCAATTTTCTCAATTGACCTTTCCACTATATTCCCATTTTACTTCCCCCTCTGGGATATTTTCAGAGTTGTAACAAGCTCTCCGAGATTAAAACTCATATTCCTGGAGGGAACACTGTCTTTCACTTATAATTTGTGATTTAGGTTATACTCTATAAATTGGATTTCTTGCATACTACATAAGTGAAGACAATAAGGGCCACCAACCCAAGAACATTATGGAGCTTGAATTGGTAGTAACGTCGGGTACGAGGTTTGGCCGGAGGCTTTTTCTGGTAGCACGGGTGGTCAGGAGGCCACTGAATATCCTGTTCCATCCTGGCCAGCGGGTACGGCCCATTTATGGGAGTATCGTGGTATAGATTTTGGGTGGGTCTCGGCCCAGACCAAGGAGGGAGTTATATTTACCAACATAAATATGACTCTAATTTGATACCTGCTGATATATATCGAAGGGGACGTGAAAACAAGAAATTCTGGTCTCAACTTAACCATAATAATTATGAATCCGTAAGTGTTGTCGATTTAATTAACAAGGAGAAATATATAAATGAAAAGAGTGACAAAACCCAATTATTGCATGTTAATGCTCACAGTCTTATCAATAAGAACTATTTTGATAATCGTCGAGACTTCCCTTCCTACTTACTATGTGCAAAATATGCTATAAACTTTATTTTGATTTTTGTAATGGCGATAGTGAGGGACATATGAGCACTTCAGATAACACAATCGGCTATTAAGACCCGATCTAATGTCGGTTGGCTTATATCTATCATTACTTTCTGTAGAATCTCTCCGAACCAGATATGTTAAATTTATTTATTTATTAATAAGCTTGGTCAAGTCGTAAATGAAAGAACCTTTTTATACTATGGCACAGGTGTAATATAGAACCCCCGCAAGAAAAGTATCACATTTCGCATTTCGCGCAAAACGCGTTTAAAGTTTTCAATTTACTAACAAATTATACGAGTAGAAGAAATGTTCTTCCCACGCGGAAAGTATGTGAGTTATTTAACATTTCTTTTACACAATATTTATCATCATAACGAATATTTCTGCATCATGAACTCAAAAATTTGAATATTTGAATTTGTGTTATTCATAAACATTTGATTTGATTTGAATCTTTTGTCAAATTATAGATTTATCAAATGAGTAAATCATCTTAAAACAGTTGAAAAGTAAACTTTTTTTCTTCAAAAAGTCTAAAAATGGGTTTGAACGACCCCATTGAATATCGTAAGTTTGGATTTGGACATAATTTTCATAACACAAACCCATCTTCTTCTTCTTTCAATAATTTTTAAGAACAATACAAAATTGACTATTTAAAAAGGAAATTAAATAGACTTCATGCAAACTTACAAACATTCTGTAATAATGTCAATCGCTTCGATAAAAAACTGGAAGAGCATATTGCAAAATTAAAAGAAGCACGTGAAGACATTGTAAACCATCAGCAGAAGCAAGCCAAGGGCAACTTTGAAGAAAAATGAAGTACATTATTAAATAGTTACCAATGGTGGTCCCTGCATGGTTTCAAGTTTATTTTAATATTCTATATTTGTATATCCCTTTTGTATCCAAAATTTGTTTTACAAAACAAGGTTACTTTTGAACCATCATTCTCTATTCCGCTGGGAAAATAGATAAACTTTGGACAACTCAACCATAAGGAGAAACCACTAACATTAGCTGAGTAGCTAATCTGTTCTTATCAGACATGCGTAAACTGGTACCTTTCTGAATTTATTTATTTTTATAAAATAGTGTTTTCCCAATAAAAAGTCATCCACAACAAAAAGTTCTATGTGTACTGATCAATTCACTAGCTCCCAAAAAGCAGCTATAAAAACCAACAGCAGGCAACACCGAATCGTACACATACGTACAAAGAAGCAAAAGTAACTGGAAAAGAAGTCCCCGGAGCCAAACATTGTCACAACTTTGCTAATCACCCCCGAAAGAATCATTACAACAATTTCTTTTGTCAAGGAAGAAACAGTGACGGTGTCGTAAATGGAAGTATTTACTACGTTAAAACTTAGTAGCCATAAAAAATCTTCTTGGTTAAAAAGGTTTCACATCCCGCAGTCTTATTAACTAGGATTCAAAGTAAGTTTATCAGCCGTGCCATTAATTCGTCTTTCGCCTCAATTCCAATCCATTTGCAATACACCGTGCCACAGATTTCGCTATTTGTTGATTTGAAATCTTCCGTGTTTATTTAGAAGATTTGGTTAAATTCTTCCTCATATGAATTAAATATTTCAGTTATTTTTAAGTATAAATTTGCATTTTACACAAATCCGTTATGCTCCCAAAATGGGAATGCCAATCTGAAGACTTAAATTTGCCGTTAATGCAATTAATTGATATATTAACAAAAAGAAAATTTGTTTTAAAAATGCATGGAAAGTGATTACTTCAATGAAAAGTTTTAATTATATCATTTATAAAATTGGCATGTTTGCATTTTGTGTAGGTGCTGGTGAAGTAGGGTTTTTGCATGTGGTGATTCTGCGGCAGTAATTTGTTTCGTGATTTTTGTTTGTCTTCTTTCGCGTATTTTTGCTTTTATCGAGTGAGGGATGTTAGAGGGGATAAGAAATGTCAAAATAATTGTTTCGTGGTTATAAATACAAGCAAGAGAAACCAAAGAAGAATCATTACGTGAAAAAGGGTTGAATCGTAATCAGCTGTTCATTCGAACATCTAAGTTCGAAAAATGAAAACTCCTCATTTTCTGTGGCACCGACGGATTTTTTGTGCAATTTGGAAAACTACTGTCATCTAAATCGTATGTTTATTCTGTGATCGTATGTTATGTAAATAATTTGGGAATCTGCTAATAGTTAGAAATAATTTTAAATTTGGTAATATTGTGAGCTAATTGTTAATAGTTTGTTGTCAATACAATTCAAAACTAATATCTACACGTGATTTTCTTTAATAGAGTTCAACTTATTGAGTTTGGTACATTTTGGGGCCATTGATTTTTTATTTGAATGTGAACATTAGTTCATTGATCTAAGTATATTGACTATGTTTTCCCTAAAATGAAGAAATCATTCAGGAAGCAACAATTTTATACAATACATGCCAAGCTTAAGCTTTTCATTTAGTGGAGAATACCAAGAATTTAGAGCTGGAGATCTAAAACGCTATAAGATCAAAGATTCTTAAAATTGTATGTTGCATCGGTCGCATTTAGACTAGGCAAAGTATACCATATTTTGAGATGACAGACCCGTTGGCTCAGAGGTTAGTGTGCTGGGATGACATCCCAAGAGTTGCGGGTTCGATTCCCGCTCAAGACAAGTCTGGTCCAGCACTTTTCTAATTTCCTCTTAATTCTAATAAAAACATGAATAAAAATATTTTGAGATACAAAGAAAAAACGGCCAAATGCGAGTCAGACAGTCAGTTCAATAGTCCAAAAATAAGAAAAAGTTTTTCGAATAAGAACCTGAATTTTAATGATGCGTTTGTATGGGAGGTACCCCTAGTCGGCCGTTTTGGTTGATTCCAACAGATGTATAGCACCTATATCAAAAACTTATAGTGTCTAAATTTCAGTTTAATAGTGATAAAATCAAAAAAAAAATTGTAATAAGAACCTGAATTTGAATGGGGGTTTGTATGGGAGGTATCCTCCCTAGTGGTCCGAGCAAACTGAAATTTCCACAATATAAATTTCTGATGTATAGCTATCAACCACCAGTCAAATTTCAAGATCGTGGGATTACTGGATCGTATAGGTGCCATACGATAGGACTACACATTCTGTAAAAAATTCAACTCTCAAGCTATTACGGTTCTTGAGATATAACCCGGAACGGATGGACGGACGGACGACGAAGTCTCTGCAATAGGATTCCGTTTCGTACCCTTTGGGTAGAAGTAAAGATAACATAACCTTGTGATTCATTTATTTTGCTGAGATCACGCATAAGCTGTGAGGTGTAATATTTGGAACAGGAAGTAAGTATTTTAAATCATATGAATCTTGATTATCATCCCATGGCATAATACAATAAACTTATAACAAATCTCATTTCCGTTCCAATGGCCTTCGTTTTGTGTTTCCTTTGACTAAACAAACAAAAAAAAAAAAAAAAACAAAAAACAAAAGAAAGAATCTTGGTTTCTCGCTTTGTGTATATTAAGAGTAAAAAAGCTTATTTCCGTATATTTTTCTTTTCCCCTTTTTATTTAAATTTAGTCTATTTAAACACAAAACAAAGAAAGAAATTTATTTTCTCAATAGAATTTTATGTGGAAAGTTTTTGTTGCTCCTGTGGCGGTCTTTTGTGTGTCTTTGATTGACTTTAATGGGTATGTTAAGCTTGGAAGAACAGTACAGCAAACAGTAGATGTAAAAGTGTAGGGATAAGAAATATTTTGCAATTGCTCTGCGCCATAGGGATTACTGTCAGAGTTATACGGTACAATAACTTTAACCATTTGCCCATCCTTCTTACCCAATTCATTTTTGATTTCACGATGCACTTTAATTTCCCTTACTCTTTTCTAACACATGCACAGACGCAGCTAGGGGGTGTTTCCCCAATTTCTTTCACCCTCACTTAACTTGTGTCTATTTCTCTCCTTAACTCTATTTGTATTTCGATAGACCTGGACTTAATTTGAGTTTGAAAGTAAATAAACTTTTCACAACATTTTTATTAATGTGGATTTTTTTTGTTTTTAAACCATTTTTAGGGTTCCGGACCCAAAGGGTACCAAATGAACCCTATTGCAGAGTTCGTTGTCCGTCCGTCCATCCGTCCGTCCACCCTCGTGTCATTCTCATAAACCGCAATAGCTAAAGAGTTGAAATTTTCACAGAATGTGTAGTTCTATCCGGGCATTAGCAACAAATACTAAAACGAAAATATTTTCAAAAACTTAAAGGGGTTCCTATACAAGAAACATTTTGATTAGTATGGCAGCTATACGATCCAGTAACCCTACATAGTTGAAAAATAGATGGTTGGTGGATATACATCAAAAACTTATATTTTCGAAATTTCAGTAAGATTGGACCACTAGGGAGGGTACCTCCGATACAAACCCACTAATAAAATTCTGGTTACTATTAGAAAAACTATTTGTTTTTTGTTCTATCGAACTGAAATTTTGATGTAGGTGCTGCATAACTGTTGGAATCAGCCAAATCGGCCAACTAGGAGGGGTACCTCCCATAGAAGCCCACCATTAAAATTCAGGTTCTTATTCGAAAATTTTTTTTGTTTTTTGGTCTATTGAACTGAAATTTAGACACCATGAGTTTATGATATAGGCGCAGTACGTTTGTTGGAATCAGTCAAATCGGACCAATAGGGGGAGTACCTCCCATACAAACCCCAATCTGGCACGGAACCCTCCGTGTGCGATTCCGACTCGCACTTGCCCAATTTTTTTTTTTTCACATATATTTATTTTCTTATTTTCCATAGAGACTAACAATTAGTTTTAAAATTTTATCTAATTTTTACTAGTTAATTCTACTTTTCCTCCAATTGGAAGGAATGTGCTTAAAAAGCGAAGCTTGGCTGGAAAGTCACTTCTCCTAAATCGTGTCTGTGATCTTTGTCGGGTGAGTTCTTTTGCTCATGGATTCAAGTGAGGGTTTTCATTTTGTCGTTTCTCAACAAACCCGTACTATATAAGTTTCATACTGGCAAAATTTTTTTGAAATAATTGGTGTTTTAAGAAAAGCTCTTCTGATTTCAATTGAAATATTTTTGTTACCTCTTCGTCAGATGATTATAAAAATCTTAAAAAAAAAAATATGTGTGCAATGTTATCACTCTGTAAAATGGTTAATAATGTGTTTGCTTGTTTTCTCGGGAAAATCTTAGAAGAAAATGAAATTTATAGAGATGGACCGAGTACTCGATTGATACTCGGTACTCGGCGTACTTGGCGGGTTTTTTTATACTCGTACTCGGCCGAATAACTCGGTTTGAATGCCGAGTAAATGCCGAGTATATTTTGTTTAAGAAAAGCAATATATTTAGGTAGATATAATTAAAACGACAGTGTTAATCAAAAAGTATTTATTACTAATTTAGGAAATCTTTGACAATCTCAATTAATAAAATCAAAATTATCCTAATGAATGAGTTGTTAGTGATACAAAATTAAGAGAACAGTAATATAAATAATCAATATTTAAAATTTAATAAAGGTAAGTTATGATGCAGGAACACAAGGCTCTCTACACGTTCTGGTCTACAGCCTATTCCTTTTTTCTTCGTAGACGTTACCAGCGTCCGAAAACAATCGCTCACTATACACGGTGCTTGCAGGTGCACATAGAAACACTCTTGCTAAACATGCCAGCTCTGGATACCTTGTTTGGTGCCCTGTCCACCACTCGAAAGGACTGCTGTTTTTTGCTAACAAATTTTCTTTTAAATAGCAATCTAATTCTAAAGCAATGGGGCTTTTAGGATCATCGCGCTCTAGTGTTTGGGTGGAAGCTAATTCCAGAATGAGGATCTTGTGACTGTGGTAATCGTTCAGATTCGTTTTCTTCACTGCTACTAGCACTCTCTGGAATGTCAGTTCTTTAAATTGATTCCTTATCAGTTCATAGTTTTCTGGATGAAAAAATCGCATCCTGAATCTGGGGTCTAGCAAAGTTGCCAAAGTATAATATTTGTCTTTTTCTAACCCTTGAAAGCGGCCCTGAATTTCACATTAAAGCTTTTGTTTCATATCTGCTATATTTGGGCAAGTTTGGGAGACTTCAGGTTTTGATAAATATTTTAATAGGGCATTAGTGTTAGGTATTATTTCAGAAATTGATGCTAATGTGGAGCTGTTAGTTTTAGTTATTTTTGTATCAGGGTCACTTTTTCTTGTGCCACTGCAGAATGGTTAAAGTGGCCTACAATTTTTCTAGCTGAGGCAATAATGTCGATTACATTTTGTTCCTTCAACGAAGCTTAAGAGTCCGAGTAAGTTATTCATGCAGGTCCAAATATCAGTAGTTATTGATATAGCTTTAGCTTTTGCAAGTTCCGCTCTTATTACGTTTTTTACTTTGGTGTAAACTTCTGGTATGACAACCTCGCTCATGTACTTTCTACTAGGAATTTGGTAATTGGGTTTTAAGGTATTCATTAATCTTTGGAACCCATTATTTTCCAACATAGATATCGGTTGGTTATCTACCGCGATCATCTCCGCTACAGCTTTGTGAATTTGTTTAGCACGCGACTCAGTTATGTCCCATTTTGTAGTAAATGACTCGAAAAGGGTTTGCTGTATTTTCATTGCATTCGATTGCGACGACGAAGTTGATGCTACTGGCTCACGATTTTGAGATATGTCTCGCAAAGTTTAATTTTCCAAATCTTTAAACTCTTCTGTGTGTTTTATTTTAACATGGTTGAACATTGCCGTCGTCCAATACCACTACGTGAAATTAGAGAATTGCATAAAGTCCATTTCACATTTGCTTTATCTTCTACCATCTCGTCTTAAAACGCCCAAATTCGGGATCTTTTACGTGAAGTCATTATGTCAACAATCACTGATCAGGTACTACACAGTCAATCGTTAATTAAAGATTTTTTCAATTATTGATCTACTATGACGCGCAACGTGATGTATTTGTTTGCAAACTATCAATCGACTGGTAGTTGAAAGGCGCGGGCGGAGTGAGGGGTGTATCAACGCGAGCCGGCCTCTCGACCGGCGCGAACCTGTTTGTACTTGCTTACGTGCGCGTACTCGGCCGAGAAGTCGGTTGAAAAAAAATTGAGCTGAGGAAAACTCGGTATTCGTTACTCAGAAAAAGTGTTACTCGGCGCATCTCTAGAAATTTATAATGACAGCAACGTGATAAAATTCTTGCGTCATCATAGTGATTCATTTTCAATGCCGGACAATATAGACAGAGTAAGAACAAAAAAAAAAAATAAATTGTCAGAATTATTCGAAAAACAAGCGAGTCAGACGTGGAGGGTTTCGTTTCAAATGGGAATTTGTATGGAAGGTACTCCTAGTGGTCCGATTAAACTAAAACTCTAATCCATTTCCACCAACCATGTAAATTTCAAGTTCCTAGGGTTACTGGATCTTATAGCTCCCGTACAAGCCCATACGTTTCAGTTTATGGGGACCAATTTTAAATTTTGAACTTTATTCTTAGCATTTGTTGTTGTATCCCCGATATAACTACATATTCTGTGAATATTTCAACTTTTCATCTATTACGGTTCATGAGATGATGAGATGAGTCCGGGGAGAACTCAAAAAAAATAGTTAGATGGCAAGTATTCGCAGTATTATGAATGTATAAGTAATACACTTATGTACTGTTGGAAAACGCAATTAAAGGATACTTATCTAATGAATGGCACCTCAAACATTCTCTAGATTTCTCTTGGAAAATATGGAATGTTTCTTTTTGAAAACCTTCCAGTAGCATCGGTATCCATCTGGTCCATACAAATAAAACTTCTTTTCGTTTGAATATTGTTAAAGTAAAAGCCTTCTTTAACAACTAGATACAGTTTTTTCTTTATCAATTTATTCCTTTAATTATTTAATGAACTTCGAAAAAGTTTCATAACTTGAGTTTTTTCTTTTCCTTTGCTATTACTAAGAACAGCTGCTGTATTTCAATAAATATTTCACTTACATACACAAGTACTTATATTGTTTTCAGAATATCTACCCGAACCTTAATCAAATAAGATGATTTTTTTCTTTTACTTTATTTGGTAATTGTTGTTGTGCTCTGTTAAATTTAATTGATATTTACTTTAATGAAGTGATTTTCGTTATCTGAATCGGCGTCTGCAACTGACATGAGATTTCAAAGCATTCCAACTCCACTCCCCATTCCATGTCATAAAGAAACTTCGTAAGAACATCTTTACTCAGCCGTAATGATTTGGCCTCTTTGCTTATTATGAAGCAATCAATAAAAAATAGTAGAAATAGTCAAACTCATTAACAACTTAATATTAAGGGTTGGTCAAATGGGGTCATTCAAGGCCCCAAAAAAAAAAAAAAAAAAAAATTAAGAAAAGAAAAGAGAAGTATCACAAAAGCACACAAAATACTATTAAAGAAGAAATTGACTTAATTTAATACTAGGCACTTCTGATCTAATAAATAATAAAGACCTCACACAAAAATAAGCTAAGTTAACTTGGGCTGTTCTGAAGATGTCATACTCTTCACGCACCTATATAAAACGTTTCTGTCTACGCTACTGTGATTGAGCATACAGACTCACTACACATATAGCATTTCAATAGTGAGACCGAAATATTTGTATGGGAGCATGGTTGGTGAATATGTATCACGCACAAACGGACACATAGACATGACTTAATCGACTCGTCGAGCTGATCAATAGACATCGGAGTATACATATATATATACTAATATATATACACTTATATATACTTTATGTCTCTTTCTGTCTGTTACAAATTCCATTATAAACTTATAACACTATTCACTACATAATACAATATTATAAAAATGAAGAGATAGAAGAAAGGTACGGTTCCAGCAAAAGTTCTATGCCTTTCGCACAGGCATACAGGAAAAATCTAGGTACATGTGCTTACAAAACTGAAGTCCAAAGGATGCTATTAAATGGGAGATATAAGTAATAGGAAACTAATTTTCTAGGTAAGTGTTATGTCCAGGCTAACATTCAATGATGCTAAGATTATCGTATCAAACAAAATTTTATATTTTTAGAATGATTACTATGACACCAACTATATTTGTTATGATATTAATGTTGGTTCGGTGGGATCAGATTTGTGGCTAAACATTTTTATCTGACAAGTTTGGTTTGATTTTTAATTTTAAATCAATTGTCGTTGGTTTATATAAAGGCTCAGCCAAAAGATATACTTTTATGAGAGTTAAAAGTTAAAGGAATTAAAAAGTCTGAAATCCATGTTATTCTTATATATATTTTTTATATGGAGTTTGATATACAGCTGTTGCCTCTATGAAGACTTTAATTGTTAGCAATGTTTTGGTTCCTTTGGTTCAGATTTTTGTAGAGATATGTTACAATATAATATGCAAAAGGTAAGTTTTGTTTGTTTTATAATACTTACACAATTTTCTGCCAGACATTCTGGCTAAATATTTCTTAACATGATGTTTTTTTCGATATTTTAAAAACTTAAATAGCTGATAGTGCACTACAAAGATTATAAGAATCAAATGCTGCCCCACTATCCATGCATCTTTCTATATAAAAAGGGTAACCCATAAACAAAAAAAAACAACAAGAAACAACTAAGTAGCAATAGAAATAGAAATAGTGAGTAGAAGACGTGAAACCAACATACCTAATCTTGGTCAATAGTCGGGGTAAACAACCATGCCAACTGCGGTTAATGTGGCTTCACTTGACGTTTCGCAGGGATTTCACATCATGTTCCAACTGACCGGCATATCATACATACTCGCACACTTACTCGTACATATAGGAAAGAAGGGATGAATGTACTAGTGTGTAACAGAAAGTGAGTGAGTATTCTATCCATAGAACAAAAGGAAAAAAAAAAAAAAAAAAAACAATAAAGAAATAGAAAAATGAAGAAATGGAGAAATGAACACAAGATACAAATTATTGCTTCTACTTCTGTCACATACACAGGGGCATAATACAAAAGCTAACGAGTTGACAGTGCTTATGGGACCTGATGTTGCTGTTGCTCTTGTTGATTTCATTGTTTTTATTATTACATATTTTTGTATTAAACTGTACTAGTCCTATGAAGTTAGTTAGGATGAGGAGAGGACAAAACTAAACACAAATGGTTGTTGCCCTTGTTGCTTTTTCTACAGAATTCATTGTTTCAATATAAAACTGTTGCTTCCCTAGTGTATAGTTATGGTGGTTACTGTGACAGTGACAGTGACAGAACAAACTCTTACAAAAAGTAAGAGAGAGACCGACAAACAGACAGACTCACCGACCTACCGCACAAACAGAAAAAGACAAATAAACAAACATGCATAAATTAAGTACGCAAATGCTTTGCGTATCAATTGATGATGATGATGATGATGATGATGATGCAGATGATGATGACTATACTCATATAATATTGTGATTTAAGTGAATGTCGATGTGCTCTTCAAGGATAAGAAATAAGATTTGCATTGGGGCAATCAATACAAACTGACTTCAAGCACACAATTGTGTGCTAAGTACATTTGTTGAAGATTTATCCATTTTGTGGCTCTTTTGCTGATATTGTTTCTGGTTTTTCAAATTTTATACTTAGCAAATAATTTCAATCAATGGTAATACGTATAATGCGATATGTTAGTCATGTGGGTCTGACTGTGTAATACTCTGTAACTTCGAAATTTTTTATGGTAAATGCTTCATGATAAAACAAAATGGATATAGCAAACAATTACAATAATATATGTAAGTAAATAGAAATGATTTCAAAGTCTTGGAGAAAATGACTGACAGCATCGTATTCGTATTTCACATTTTTAGGAGTTTAGACATTTCACGAGGTTCTATAATAAAATTTTCTTAGCAATATCTCCAAAACTCTGATAGTTATATATGTTTTTTTTTACTGTAGCACCCTAAGGAGGGGTATGGGCTTTTACTCGCTTTCTTAGCTATTGTACATTCTACAATTGTATATACAAACCGTTCTTCTTACCTTTCAGAAAAGTCCGGACTATAAATATTATATTTAGTACATACAAATGAATTTGTTAAAATTACCGATATACCTACGCACTGGCGGTGTAAGCGCTTAAAAGGTCCCGGCGGTAAAACTAAACAAGGCTTAAATTCAAGCTGGAACAAAATACTAAAGATATTTTTGTTAAGGATTAGTGTGACGCTTCGATGCTTTGGCTTGAGACTTTGTTTTCCTTATAGAGGACTTGTGGGAATTTGGAGCCTCCTTCCTGTCGGTTTTGAATGTGATACAATAAAATTGAAGACTTTGTTTGATTGATTTGGATTTCACATGAAATTTATTTTCAATTTAAAGTTATGATTAAAATTTTACATTAAATTTCTTTGTTATTGTATTATTTTGTTTTATTTTAATTATAATTAAAATATTTGTATAATTATGTTTTCAATATATTGTAATATAGTTTTATTGATTTAATTATAGTTATGCATAAGAAACAATTTATAATAATTGCGCAAGTTGTTTCTATTTTTCATATTTTGATGGTTAAATTTACAATTATTGTTTTCAATAAAAATATAATTAGTTTAATTTTAAGAAAGACATATATTAAGATTATACCGATTTTTTATTGTTTCATATTTTTACACATAAGAAACAAAAGAAGCGTCATAACACATGTTAATAATTTGTTTTTTTTTATTTTAATTTTCTATTGTTCGAAGTTGTTTTCATATTTGTAAGACCTTTTGAATGGGAATTTCACAATTCTTTCTAAGTAGAAAATCATATAATTCTGGGAATTTATTGTAATAGCCTGTTGGATCTTAAAAACCGGTAGAATCATTAGACCTTAGTTCTTTCAGAATGACCATATTAACGTGATGACTGAAAGATTATGATTTGGACAATAACAAATCTGATTACTTCGCACAAGACTTGCAGTTTCGAAATTTCAGTATGATCGGACCGTTAGGTGGGGTACCTCCCATACAAACAACCCATGCAAATTGCAGATTTTATTAGATTTTTTGTTTTTGTTTTGAAGTGAAACTTCTTTAGAGACGCTGGGCGAAAATTTATACTATAAAATTTAAGTGAAAAAATACTAATCGTCACGAGTTTGGTGGCTCTGTATCTCATGAAGCGCATTAGGTAGAGACTTGACATTTTCATGGAATGTTTTTTCTATTACCGTACACCCAACAAATAATAAAGCAATATACAGACGGACCTACAGACAGACGGGCAAACTAACAGACTTTGAGATAAGTTCTGTCTGTCTATCACGTGTACGATGGCTTACGCGCAAATTTTTGCACTATTGAACTGAAATTTAGACACTATACTTTTGATAAAGGCGCTGTACATTTCTTGGGATCAGCCAAATTGGATTACTAGGGGGTACCTCCCATATTATATATTTTTTGCACGCAAACTTGATTTAAGGATATTTTTTTGCGTTTTTCGCTTATCTATTTACTTGAAGTGAATTTACCACTCCTTCTTATTGTACTATCTACTCCTTCGCATGCTTTGACTAATTCAAATAATTTCAAGCTAATTTTAATAAAATATCAACAGTAAAAAGAAAATATATTTGTAATATACAAGTATATCTTCCTTATAACTTAACTTCCCCTCAACGGTTGTACCGATTTTGAGAACAATTTTTGTGTGTGTTTGAATGGGACCGTGAATAAACCATTCGCCACCATTTGCGTTTGGGCCCAGTAGCATAGTAGCCATATTCTTAATATTTTTTCATTTCACACAATATACTGATTTTAATAATATGTTTTTTGTAAATTGTAAATTAATCCGAATGCAGCGAGTAGCATACTTATTTTTGTCATTTTTTAAAGGTAAATATAATTTTTTTTTAGTATTAAGTTTTTGCAAATCCCTTGCAAAATGAAGCACAAACATTTTCGTACGTTTTTTCGTTGTTTATACTTTTCTGCTTCTTGAATTTTCTTTGGTTGTTGTTATTGTTGTATTTTTTCCTCACATTTATTATTAACAGAGTGCGCACAAGCCACATGATAGCGAGCGAGAGATTGCCCATAGCATTCTTCCTTACAGATGGAGCCAGTTAAGTGAAATATTGCTTAATTGCATTTTTTTTTTTTTTTCACTCTTCGTTCTCTTCTTTTTGTACTCCAGAAGAGCAAGTGTACTATTTCCAGCGTTGGCAAACCATCAAGTTTATTTATGTATACACCTCAGGGATTGACGAGAAACATTGTTCATTAAATAGCATTAAGACAAAAACAAAGCAATTGTATTTATTTAAGTATTCAGATTTGCTCTTGTTCCTTGAATGCAAAACAACGTTTGTTTTTGTCAAAAACCTCTTAATCATTGTTAGTTTTTTAATTTTATTATCTTTTTATTGAAATGTTAGTTTTTAGAGTAATAGTATTAAAATAAAAAAAAAATAAAAAAAAACTAGAAAGAAGGTTATCTCCGACTATGCCGAAGATGAAATACTCTTTACGGGATTTGTATGGGAGCTCCTAGTGGTCCGATTGGGATGGTTCCGACAAATGTACTGCGTAGGTAAATAGAAAGGTTCGTGCAAAATTTGCATACATACAGACAAATAGAAATAAATAAAGTACGTCGGGACCTGCAAGTTTTTTTTATGAAAAAGAATAATTTCCATCATCATATTATCGTATTATCATTTGAGATGATGGAAAAAACTTCTCGTTTGAAGGGCATATTATCTGTGGTTGAACCAAAGTTAATGTTAAAATTAAAAAAAAAAAAAAATAAAAGCAATGAATAATGGACTACGCCTTGATATGTTTTAAGACATGAAGTTCTAGATTATGAGAATTTTAATAATTTTAATTTTAAGTTTGTTGTTTTTTTTTTTTTTTTTTTAATTAAGAAAAATATATTGTATATAATTTTAAGGCTTTATTTGTTAAAACATTTGATTAATTTAGTGTTGAATTTAAAATCAATATAATAAGTTTTTTTTAAGTGAAACTTCTTTTATTCTAAAAATTTGAGTGAAAAAATACAAATCGTCACGAATTTGGTGTTTGTGTATCCCATGAATCGCACTAGGTAGAGACTTGAAATTTTCACAGAATGTGTATTTCTATTACCATATCCCCCAACACATAATAAAATTTTTGAAAAATCTACTGGAAAAGTTTCAAAAAAGAGATTACATTTCCACAACAACAACATGCAGTTTGTGTGTATAAAAATGTTTATAACAACAACATGCAGCTATGATGATCTAGTTTTTGGGCAAGAGCGGACAGGCGACAAACGTAAACACATTATTTAACACAACAACAACAACTAGACACGCCAAAGAAATCAAAATCAAAAGCAATATACAGACGGACAGACAGACAGACAGACTTTGAAATGAGTTCTCTCTGTTTGTTTTTTAAGAAGTTTCACTTCTATCACGTGCACACATGCAATTTTTTTTTAGATTTTATTTTGATTTGGATTAGAAATATATGCCTATATATTTATTTATTTATATTTATTTATATTTTTGCATTGAGTTGAGTTGATTATTCGAAAATATTATTATTTTTTTATTTATTTTTTTGGGTGTCGAATTATTGCTGACACTGTTTACATTGAAAAAAGCCTTGAATATTTTTTTTTTTTTGTTAAATATTAAATATGAATTTAATTCAAATTTTAACTTTTATATTATTGTAATTTTTAATAATATTAATTTATTTATTGTAGATTAGTTTTTATTTAATTTAATTTTATAATAATAAAAAAAAAAAATATTTTCGTTTTTATCAAGTTGAAATTCAATTTTATTTTATCATCATTAAATGCGATTTTTCTTTATAGTATCAATGTTAATGTATAATATATTATCATTATTTAAATAAGTAATTAATTAAATCGTTTGCATGTAAATTTTGATTTTGAAAAATTCCATTTAGTTTTTTCGTTCTTGTTTCTTTTGTTTGATCTTTGAGCAATAACAATTAAAATAGTTTTATTTATTTAATATTTTTATTTGCATAAAATTGTAATAAATTGTCTAATATTGAATTAATTGGTATTGTAGAATTATTTATTGATGGATAAATCAATTAATTAATTAATTAAATATTCAAGTCATACGTCATCGAAACTGTCGACTTTGGTGTGGGTAATGGAGATGTTGTATTCTCTTCATCTTCATCGAGTTCTTGGGAATCTTCGGGTTCTCCAAGTGCATGTACAAACTCATAGAAATCAATGCGTCCATCACCATCCACATCCACCTCTTTGATCATATCCTCAACTGGTATAAAAACACATAAGCAATAGAAAACCATAAAACATATTTTAACGAAAAACCAAAAAAAAAAACAATTTGGATGCACCATTTACATTATCGACTCTGCGACATACGAGATTCTACAATACAGTAAAATCAAATTACAATTTCTGTATAAATATCAGTGAGCCGTTGTAAGTGTTACAGAAAAACTGGACACATTTTATAGACAAACATAAATTTTACATAATATTTCAAATGAAACATCTTCCATTAGTACTTTCTATTTCATGAGGTTGCTTTTAACATCTCCGATTCTAATACTTGGATGAACCAAAATAAATTATGAATAAATTAATTGGTACATTAATAAACACCTCGATTATGGTTGAATTTCAAAAGTACATACTTCTAGAAATACAAGAGTTTTACTCCTAATTATATGATATGGTGATGTATTAGAGAAAAAGGAATAAGAATTATCTTTTCAACTACGTGCCAAGCGCTTAGGGATTTCTCAAACTAAATTACTGATTAGAATACTAACAAAAGAAGATAATGATGATTGATGACTTCTGGCACAAATGTTTGTGATTGAAAGTGACAATCAAGACAGTTATAATGGCAGTGAATTGCCAGATAATTTTAAATAATAATCCTATCAAATAAATTGATTCTCTTTTGTTCGTCAAAGCGGCGAAAATCTAATGGTACATCCTATACTTATATTTAGATAATCCTTAAATTCTTATGGTAAATATACTAAAAATAGGAGCAAAAATTGTACTTACTATCTTCCTCATCGAGATCCTCGCCCAAGCATTGGAGAACAGCTCGCAAGTCGGATGCTGTTATATAACCACGATTATGCTTATCGAAGACTCTGAAAGCATCACGTAACTCACGTTCCTCTTGATCGGCTGATGAGAGACCCGACTTGTCTTCATATGCCATATTAGAAAGTATATCAACGAATTCCTCAAAGCTGACATTGCCATCACCTAATTGTTACCCAAAACAAGATTGTTTCTTTGTTTCTTCGTCCTTCATCTCTAATGTTACACTTACCATCGACATCAATCTCTTGTAACATTTCTTGCAATTCCTCAACTCGTGCAAATTGACCTAACGATCGCATCACAGTGCCCAGTTCCTCTTTCGTAATACAACCATCACCATCTTTATCGAATAAACGAAAGGCTTCACGAAATTCTGTAAAAAAATCATAATAAACCTCTTGCAAACATATATAATGTTTTAAACCAGCATCTGTTGGACCTCGTACCTCTCATTTGTCCCTTCGATATGCAGCGCCGCCTATCATCATCCATTGAACCACTGCCAAAACTATTTGTGTGTTGTGAATATTGACGTACTTTTGTTTTACGTTTGCTACCATTGAATGCATCTTCATTATTTCTTGCGTATTCATCAAAAGCATCCTGTTCATTGTCATTATCATCATCATCGTTATTTTCTTCACAGTCTTTATCATCATCACCATCATCATCATCATCATCATCACCATAATCACCATACACAATGCAACTGCCATCTTCTGCTTTATTATCCGCATTATCGTAATGACTCTCATAAGCAATATCAGTACTTCTGGGGTTCTGAGGCGCACCAAGTGTAATACGTGTGCGTGACACCGCAGATGTTTCATCACCAGCACCTTGACCACTTCCACTGGCGGCGCCATTAAAATCACATGATGTATCTGTATTTGGATCTGAATGTTTGTTTGCGTTTTTTCTTCCAGTTTCCGTTCCACTTTCGGTTTGTTTTCTTTGTCTTTGGCCTATTCCACTTGCTACTGTTAGTGGCGGAATTTTTGTTGTTCTTGTTGTTGTTGTTGGTAGTGTTGTTGCTATAAGCGTTGTGGATGCTATTGTCGTAACTCCTTTGACTGTTGACATTTTGACTGCTTTAGTTGTTCCGCTTGTGGTTGCTGCTGATGCACCCGCCGATTGTATTGTCGCTTCAGTCGTTGATGCCTCATAGCCTGCAGTTTGTTCATCATCTGCATCAGCAGCTGTATCCTCTTCTTCCCTCTCCTCCCCCTCATTATCTTGCTCATCATCGGCACCGGCAGCAGAATTTTCGGTAAATTCATCACTTGGATCATCATCTCTGCTACCAGTTGTGTTTCTCGTCTATGAAATGAAATCATAAATTAATATTATTGCATTAGTAAAAAAAAACAATATCTGTGCCATTGTACTTATGTAGTTTATTGTAAGTTATACATACACAACCATGTATATCGTTACTTACCATTAGCTGTCTCAGCTCTCGAGCAAATGATGAACCAGTTAAAAACTTATTAACTGCCGTGAATAGCTTTTTTCCTTCCAATGTGGCGGTGTTGTTCAATCAATCTACGTTGCTATCGAGAACCTAATTGATAAAGTTTGCAACAACTGAGTGCGTTTTCAACTTGCCTTTTTTTTCCTTAATGATTGCCCTTCGTTTGTTTTTAATAAGCTTTTAGTCTAGTCTTGTACCAGTCTCACTTTGAGTTCCAATTACAGTCTCCCTCCCAATCCCAATCCCAGTCCCAGTTCCAATTCTATTCTCCTATCAACACTATAACCTCTTCAAGTTCTACAATAAATATAACACCCAAGTTGGACCCGCCAACGATTTGTCCTGAACTAGTTCCCTTGGTGTTGTTGCCACAAGTTGATTTCTTATTATCCTCCTCCTTCTCTTAACTTGTGTCATTTATTTCACTGTTGTTTTGCGCACTGTCATTTTTTTAAGTTCTTGCTGCTATTGTTGTTGCTGTGTCGTAGCGTGGCGTCCGTGTCCGTTCCGTCACTCTTGCCGTCCCCGTTCTGTCAATGTTTCAATGCTCAGTCACGCGCTAATTGACAACGTCAACCGTTTCTGGCTCTTGACGTTTCATTCAGAAATTTTAATTGGTCCACAACGCGGTTGACATTCCCGGGGTATGCCGATGTCCTTGTTGTTGGCTCTCCTAGTCGGTTCTGTCCTGTCCAATGTAATGGACGTTGCCTTTGGTCTCACACTTTTTCACTCTTTCACTGACAACTTTTGAATATTTTACTTTACTTTGTCGTGTTTGTTTTTATTTATACCTCCTCACCGTTGTCGTAGTCGTCGCCGCAACGAGAAAAATGTTTTTAATTGAATTTTGGTCGCTTATGGTATTTACAAAGCTTGGTTAGCGTTGTTGCCATCCACTCTGAAAATAAATGGTACACAGAAAAACAGCATGCGCTTCAATGTTAAAATAAAAGGATTTTTGTAATCAATTAATGCAATCAAATAACCAATTTTATACTATTCTACTCATTTTTATTTACTACCTCGTCGAATAGCAATTGAGACTTCAAATCTGTGGGTGAACTTTAATAACTGGTCATTACTTTCTATTCACCCAATCAATCAGCGTATCGTATATGTTCTATACAACCAATAATCTTCCATATTTAAGTATTTAGTAGTACCATATAGACATAGACAAAAAGGGAGTGAAAGATGGGTGGACTGATGGATAGAACAAACTAAATAAATGTAGATTCAACTCATTTTACTCATTACATATTTTAATTTATTATATATTTTGAAGGTATCCTCTTCTCCTTCTCCATCCGTCTTTCTCCAACTCAAACTTAAAATCTAAGTGTTAAGTGTAAAACCAAGTGGTAACTAGCAAAGTCTTATCCTTTGGATTTTACTACCCTTTTGAGTGTAACCCATCAGTTACATTGAAGATACTCGTAGCTCTTAAACCTCTAGTGTCTTTGCAATAGCACTTTACACTTTCCTCATCAATATTCATAAAGTTTATTTAAATAAATGCAGAAAAAAAAAAAAACAGATAAAATTGAAGAAAATGTCTACTAAGTAACAAATATTGTAAGAAAGAGGCAGCGAAAGAAAGTACACCACGAAGGCCTGAAGGGTGGTGAGAAGGCGGACTGTAAGACAATGAAGGACTAAACTGTCAGAGGTGCTTGTCGGATCGTATGCTACTTAAGTGCTTTCAATTTGCCACTTAATATTTATATATATATATATAATTGTATAAAATATAAGGACATTTACGTATACGTACATACGTATTCACTTATATAAAAAGGGAAGAAAACCAAATAGGGAAAAGGAGAGGAGAGGATAGCAGAGTACAGTAGAGTAGTAGCAAAATGCAATGTCACCAACCAACAACGAACGACATCATTAATGTCACGTACAATGACCTCATCATTGGCTTGGTCCTCCTCAATGATATATAAATTCCAATGTCAGTCAACACGTTCTCCTTCTTCTTTAATGTTCTCAAACTAAAGACAACAACTAAAGCTACAAACAGTGGACGTTAGCAATTTTCATTGTTGTCCATCTTACTACAATATATTGTGTATTCGTACAACAAGTCTCGATCCCTTTACGTCCTTTACTTGCTCTCTGAACACTTTGTCCTTTGTGACATTGCATTGTTGAGTTGATTTTATTATATATAAAAGTATTTCAATTGTAACTTTTTGGATTTTCTTAAGAAATTTTAGAAAATTCATATTCTCTGTAATAAGGAACCTTGTAACTTTGAAAGTTATAACAATATTGTAAATTATAATTACAAGTCAGATAAGGTTAAGACTACATGCAACAGACAGGTTATATTGTACTAAGACCAATATGAACTTTACATCAAGAGCAAATGAAAAAAAGCTCATTTTACACATTTCATACATGAGAGTAGTTTGGGTGACTACTAAACACTTTCAATCTTAGCACCTTGCCTTACATATTTGAATAAATACTGTACATAATAGTCAATACTTTGTAGTCATTTCATCGTTCCGCAATTCATAAAATACAAAATTTGACTTATACGAGTACGATGTAACAATTAATCTGATCAATAAATGTAATTCCAGAGTAAGAAAAATTACAGATCACATACCGAGATTATCTAAGGTATAATAGATATTTTAGCAATGTGTTCTGTTTGTAAAGATTTACAAGGCGCAATCCTGAGCAATGCCAAATATTGGCAAAGTGATTGATTAGAGAGCAAAATAGTGAGCAATATCCTACATTCAGAAAGCAATTCGACTTTCATACATTCAATGCAATTCCAGATGAAGTCACAAGGTAAGTTCCTATATATCATTACAAGTCTGTTGGAACGCAGCCTAACGAGAATACTATTGTATTACATGAACACATGATTACCGAAGAGAAGACCTAGAACTTAAAAGACAAGAAATTTAATATTGAATGTAGAAAAAAGAAGAAATATTACATTATTGATTTGCCTTATGTTTTTCGGTAGCGTCAATTCAACTAGACTTGTGCGTGAATGCGTTCAAAACGCCTTTTGAATCATTCACTTTAAAAAGAGTACATCGTTTGCCGAACCCATTTAAAGTGAATATGAATGTGTGTTGAATTTCGTTTCTGGAATGTGTATGTTGTTTCCATTCACATATTCCGATGTACATGTGTTGTGAATCAAAGTGAATGTTGGTACTGGGGAATTATGAGTACAACATTTTATGTACATTTTTTCGCTATGATTACATCGCTCAACGAAATGAAATAACTGAGAAAAACAAGAAAGAAGAAGGCATTCGCCTCGCGTCCTTTATCATCAACAAGCAAAAATGCATATACGCCGTGTTATTGTTTCTTTTGTTTATTTTATTTGTATGTACGCTTTATTTGTTCTATTTATTTTGTGTTTTTTTTTTTTTTTTGCGTTCATTCACTTTAACTCTTGTACAGTAGTATACAATTGTATTACTCATCATTATAGTTGTACCCATTGATTCATTGGGAACTCACCCCATTCGTTTCACTCTGTATATAGCAAAACATACATTTATTCTTTTTTTTTTCGCAAAACATGAACAACGTACAAATTTCGTTGCGTAAATTAAATTTGAGTATATATTCATGAATTATAATCTTTGTTGGCAATGCGAATGTACTACTACTGCACGCGTCTAATTTCAACATAGAGACCGAAATATTTGTAGGGGAGCTATGCGATCCAGTAATCCTAATATTTAAATTTCAGTTCCATACAACAAAAAAACGCAAAAGTTTTCTACTAAGAACATGAATTTGGGTTTGTATGGGAGGAACCCCTCTTAGTGGTCCAATTCGGCTGATTCCGACAAAAGTAGGTAGAGCGTCTGGTGAAAAGAGAACTTCAAGGAGGACTAGTTTGCCAACATTTCGCTCATCCAGCTCATCTAGATTATAAATATATATATACTTTATGTGGCATCCCATGTCTCCCTCTGTCTATTACAAACTTCATGCAAACTGGTAATACTATTCTTTGCGCGAATACTGACTTTTATTCCCTTACTTTTCATCATTTACGTAAAACTTTGCTTAAATTCTGTTGACAGATGCTAATATTACCATAAAAGTTGCAACCTTTGCTGTTAAAATTTCATTTCTTTTGATTTCAATTTCTGCTTGAAATTATTATGTTAATGTAAATGACTTGTACCAATAGAAATTCACTTCACAAATCAAACAAGCAATTATTGCTTTTCATCTTTTTCAATTTTAAGCTTGTAAAAACTTCAAAGAACTTTATTTATTTCGTTTGCCGACTGAGATTACATAAAAGTGAAAATTTTTTTCGGGGTTTAGGTGGTGGCAGGTGTTGCCACATAACTTTGTAAGTACAATATAAACAAGTAAAAAGGAGGTTAACTTCGACTTTGCCGAAGTTGATATTCTCTTTGCGCATCCCTAGAAAACAATTTTGCCCACGCTACTATGTTTTAGCAAACAGTAATATTTCTAAATCGATTGGACTTATGCTTAAGGTAGAGTCAGTATTCATACTGCACTTGAACACTAAGATCGAAATTATTATATGGGAGCCAGTGATATATGAACCAGTAATCTTAGGGTCTTGATATTTTCTCAGTTGGTGGACATTTTTCAAAAACTTATGGTATCCCAATTTCAGATCAATAGTGTGGTTTTGTATGGGAGTTACCCTCCTTAGTGGTCCGATATCTCTTTCTGTCTGTTACAAACTTCATGACAAACTTGTAATACACTGCGTGAAAAGTATAAAAATAAGGAATCTTCTTAAAACATTATAGTCTTTACTTAAAGGTTAAAGCTGAATGACTTGGCAGCAAGTGTTCTTAATAGTAAGTTAAGAATTTTATTGTTACCCTACTTCTGGAAATAACAATAATACGTGATTAAGAGTTGTATTTTATTGCATAATATCTACAATATCATAAATGAAGTATTAAGCGAAATCTTTTACTAAATGGTGTCATAGTGAGACTCCTCGTTTGCAAGCAACGGTAAGTCAAAGGTGATTGAGATCAATGCTATGAGACAAGAAATTCTAAATAAACTTAAAAATAATAATTTTAAATGTGCGAAATCCAAAAAATTTCTTTCATTTAACACATCTTAACAAAATAAAACTTTTTATATTTTTTTCCATGAAATATTTTATGGTTGTTTGCTAATTGTTGGTCACTGATTTCGAATCTACCCTCAGATTTCTTGTATCAGCTCTACTGTTTTAGATACAATTACTCCTTTTGTTCTTATCTTCATATTGAGTTTGTTTACATTATCTACACTGGCCCTTACTCGAACAAATATTTTTGCGCACAATTCTGACAATACTGAATGATCCCAGAACATCAATTCGGCTTCCTGAGAAATTTTGACACCCCTGAACAGTGCCACCGAGTTCCTCAATGTTTTTTAACACCTTTGAGAAAAAGCGTTATTGCTCTCCAGTGTTTCTAGACATTAAAAAAGCGAAGGCATCCGGGTCTACTTTTCAAACTCAAAAAAATGTTTACTAGCTCCATACATTCTTCTGCAAGCTCAAGCTTAGATAATAAAATCTTTTATGTCAAATACTTGTATCTAAAGCACTACCCATCTTCTTTATGGAAGGTTGCTGAAATAATAGCCATACCCTTCTGGGCAAAGATCCAACCAAGGCGTCCTCGTACAGACCAATCAGCCTATTGCCCTTACTTTCTAAAGTATTTGAACGTCTCCTACTTGACCGAATACAACCAATACTAGATGTGAACAGAATCATACCTGACCACCAATTCGGGTTTAAGACAAAGTCACTCCACAATTCAGCAAGTCCAAGAGCAACTCACAAAATTTTAAAGGACCTTGATGAGAAAAAGTTCTGTTTTCTGGACATAGAGCCTTCAGTCTGGCACGACGGCCTACTGAGTAAAATTCGGACCGTATTTCCAACTGATCTATTTGAAATCATTAAAAGCTACCTTGACTCTCGCTATTTCTACGTTAAATGTAAGGATGAATCTTCTACGCTAAGACAGATAAGAGCAGGAGTCCTCAAGGAAGCGTGCTTGGTCCTATGTTGTATACTTTATAACATGACATCCAACTCCAGGAGACTAGCTCCGTCAATGGTGGCAGAATATTCTTGATAGAAGCTTGCAATTTGGTTTGATAAATGGAAAATAAAAGTGAGAACTAAAAACGACGCAAGTGATATACACAACACGGACAGCTTATCAGCCAAGACAATTAAAATAAAAGGTACTGACATTCCATTAAGTAATGTGGCAAAGTACCTGGGCATGCATATTGATAGTAAACTGACGTGGAAACATCATATCCAGAAAAAGAGAGATCAACTAATAATAAAATTTAAGCAGTTATACCCGCTTCTTAACAGTAGATCTAAGTTATCAACCAATGGGAAATTGATAATATATAATAGTATAATTAAGCCTATATGGACGTACGGCATGCAATTATGGGGTACAGCCAAGAACTAACATTAACATTATTCAGCGTCAACAATCGAAAATACTTCGATCAATAGTTAATGCGGACTGGTTTATATCTAACTATGAAATTCACAAAGACCTCGGCGTAACTATGATTCAGAAAGAAATCATTAATGCTAGCAGGAGTACACAATTAGAGCGACATACTAATCTAGAAATAACAGACCTTCCATCTCACGAATTGTCTAGACGTAGACGCTTAAAACGAAGCAGACCAGTCGATCTGACCTAACTTAGGTTACGGGTGGCGCTGAGAGGCATCTTGCGGTTGTTGGCCTGCCGCAAGTAGCTCTCAAAAATGAGGCCTAAGACACCCAGTATCATTATTCAAGAGACAATTCGAAAATGTTCGATATTGTCCACTGCCTTTTCCCCTCTTATTGTTAAAAATGTACTTAGTGTTTTCTTTTATATTTAAGATATAAGATGTAGGAAAACAATAGTACATATCCAATCGGGAACAAAAAAAAAAAAATACTTGTATAAGATCAGGAGTTCCGCAGGTTAGCATTTTGGCACCAATCCTAAACACTTTAGGTATATGCATCAGACAAGTCAATTATAATAAATATCAACCTACTGGTTGCTACATATGCATCCATGTGTCTTTTGAGCTCATAACGGATAATACAACGATTAATTCTGAAGTATACTGAATGATTCACATAAACAGTAAAGACCAAAAGGGATTAATAGAAAAGGTGTAGTGTTCTACCAAGATAATGCCAGACCTCATAATGTAAAATATTCCATGTACCAAAAATGCTGTTGTTCAGTGTAATCAATCTATTATATACAGAAGGATGTAATGAATCCATATTTTGAAGGGATCTTTCAGTAAATAGCATAAATTAAATCTCCTTGATAGCCAATAATGCTGCATTACTCAAAGCCAAGTCGCCGAAAACACACTTTTGTCATTGGACTCTCTTGGGGTGAAATTTATTTTGTATATCTGAGCATCTCCTAATGATACTAATGAAGATGATTATCATCTTACCATGGAACTACTTATGTTATGAGCCATACATCTATGTTAATGCGAAGATCACAAATATGCCATTGAAATCTTTTATGGTCAAATTTCTTTTCTTTTGTGTCAATTGTTTAACTGTGCTAAGTATGTCCTCTAATGAGGCCTTTTGTTTTTATGATGCCTTTTCAATTTCAATGATGCGCCAAGTGCAGTTGCAGATTTTGTTTTGCTTTGAGCTTATTGTAAACGAATATTGCGTATACGCCGCCATATCCCCTTGCTTGTGTATCTGGTATATAATATTTTGCACAACAGAAAGAATAGAAAAAGAACAAAAAGAATTAAGGAAAATAAGGAAAACTTTTAACCTATAAAAACTTTTTTTTTTTTTGTATGTTTATTAGAGTTCATATATTTTCCAGAGTTTCTCTCCTTTACTTTCCTTTTTTTTTGTTTTTGTGATATTATTTTCGT
This sequence comes from Amiota minor, assembly GCA_037043295.1. Taxonomy (NCBI): domain Eukaryota; kingdom Metazoa; phylum Arthropoda; class Insecta; order Diptera; family Drosophilidae; genus Amiota; species Amiota minor. Next base: position 7,192 of record JBAMAW010001986.1, on the reverse strand, counting down.
AGTATGAAAAAGTTTAACTGTGTTCGGGTTGTAGAAACACAGACATTTACATGTACATACTTATTATTTTCATTATTGTTTTAATTTAGCCTGGGGCTTTTTTGCTTTCGGTTTCTTTGCATTGAATGTGAACTGTGCTCTCCTGTTTTTCCTTTTTGTAATTACATTGCAGTTCAACTGAGCAGTGAAAAGTTCTCAATATACAATATTTAGTCTCAAAGCGTTAAATTTTAGTCAGTTTTGAAATGAGAAAGTATCAGTTTAATGTGCTTTGTATCAATACAATTGGCATTAAGTTGAAAAATTGTTTAAATATTTCACCATTTCATTTTATTAGAAAAATATAATATTTGATTTGCCACAAAATATTTGACATAAAACAAGTTGTTAAGCGATGCGAACCATAAAATATTTCGGTCAAACTAAATTGCATAAATATAAATCAAAACCGCAATCCGACCAAATGTGTTGATGACTCCTTTTTTAATTCTGAATACTCTTATACTCAGTCAATCACTCTGTCAGTCTGTCATTGCTTCAATTGTGCCATCTCTTGCCCTTGCCCCGTGTGTTATATCTGTTTACTGTTTATCGTTTAGTGTAGTGTAATCTTCATAAAATCAGAAAATTACCATCAGCCAGCCATGTCGACCACACATATTTTGGTGGGTGCCATCCGTCTCTTTGTTTGTTTGGTATTCCTTCTCTTTCCGCCACCCACACCGTCAACCAGGGGGTCACAGCCTAAACCAATTTCGACGTCCTGTTCCGGTTATCCTCTGTTCATTTCAAAATTTTATGCAAAAATTTATGTTTGTGAATTATGATTGTGTGGCGCTGAATGTGTTTTTTTAGAGCTTTTGACACCCAAATGCCTTTCAATATATTGTACGAGTATGTATTCGGTTTACACCCTTATGTTGCTATGGAAGTGGTATTAGCTGCTACCTCTTTGTCTGACATCGTCTGGAATTGGGCGTACTCATTTCTGATTTATATATTTGAAATTCATTCATTCATTTAAATTCAAATTCAGATTCACATTTAGATGTGTCCTATGCATAAAATCCAAATGAATTCAACTAAAAATAGCTCCAAAAACAGCAGGAGTTGTAATGGTAGGTATAATATGAGTAGGAAGATGAGCGAGCGTACGCCAGCTTTCCTGTTCAATTGAATAGAACAGAATTTCTTGTAGTATCTCAATGCATCATATGTACAATATTAAAAGCTGATTTTATTTTCTGAAAATTGCATAAATCCAAGTGAAATTAAAGTTTAGCAGCCATCATTTGATGTCAACATCAATAACGACATGTTTTACATCGATCAAAATGTTAAATGAAAGCATTTCAAATTCTCATGTCAATGGAATTCAATTCAAAAATCTGTTAGTTGTACGAATACTACTACTCACCCAGCTAATTCAAATCACACTATGCATTTTGCAAATCATTCATTTCATTTGCTAGATTGAGAGGGATGTGTAACTTTTCATGTTAAAGAAAATTGTTTGGAAATAGCCGCCAACTAACCAACCAATGAACCCATGACTCAATCATAGTTAGGACGTGCATTCTCTTCTTTTTTGCTTCTCCTCATCTTCATCTTCATCTTCATCCTCAAACTTAAAGTTACGTACTCGTCTACTATTTTCTTATTACTTCGATAAGAGCCAATAATGTGAAAACATCTCAATTGTTCGCTTGGAATGTATGCATTGCATTCAAGGGAAACAAATCCACTGAGTATGAGTTAGTGGAAGATGGAGTCGGTTAATAGAAAAGCATGAGAACATTTTAAGTGAAAGAGTGTTATGTAACCCACATTCCCATCTGCAATACGAGTTTGTAACGCATACGAACCTAACTTCAACAAGACTTTGATAAACTTTACGCCATCATTTTATTCCGATTTCTTGATTGCGGTAATTTTCAGAAGAAAGAACAGAACAGAACGACACAATATGAAAAGAAAAGTTAAGTTCAAAACGAGCAACACTTTCAATAATGAGAAAACTAGCAAAACTTTTATCAGCATCTCACATACTCGTATACTTAGTGTAGTATAATATAAATATTGTATTATTGCACCATTTATTATTACTTTGCCTTGACGTTTTGCAACACATCAGGCATAAGGCCACCATCAAAGGTCTCTACTACTCTAAAGTATTGTGAGATTTGTGCAGAGTTCTTTACACATAACCAAAACAAAAATGTAGACAATAAATCGAAATTATTATCAATTAGCGTTTTTTCGATTGTTTGAACTTTGGTTTGGGTCACACATTTCCTAGAAATTCTAAGAAGCTTGAATTTAGCATTCATGATTCACCTGATATTCTGCACTCCTACTGAAAATTTTGTCTTTCATATTTCGTTCACAATGGTCATCATTTTCGCATAGATAATCATCATATAAATATTGTATGAAGATTCTCAAAAAAAAAAAAAAATTATACGCTTACGTGATTTAGTATTCTTGTGTGAAAATATGACCCAATATTGGCAGTCCTTCTACAATATAATTCAATCGATTCAATACTGCAATACGAAATGAGACTTTAGCTTAGGTAGCCCGTTTATATAGTGGCTTTCTATTTTGAAGAGAAAAAGTAGTTTTTGCGCCAGGCTTAGCAATTCTCTCTTCTTCGAATGTTGTGAAACTAATATGCATTTAACGATTTGATTTCTATGGTGGCTATCGTCTAATTTTTTGATCTACAATAAAAGGCTGTGACACTAAGGAACTGGAAAATTTAAATATAATACGAATACTTCTTGCTTTGAATGTTCCCACATTTTAAAGGACATTTTTCATCTTCTCTAAGCGGAATTTGATATCCTTATTATCTGGAAAGATAAATCCATGTTGCTGCCGTTTTGTAGAAACTCATGAAAAATGTTCCAAATTCACTATGTAAATTCACATTACTTCACCATGAATCGATAGTTGGGATCTCTCATTTTAGAAAGTTTTATAATGCCTTCTTTGATTGATTGTATTATTCGAAGCTGTCACAGTCCCACATTACTAAGTATCACTCCAATTGTAACAAGTAACTTTATTCTTGAACTATTGAGTAATTTCCAGTTTGCGCCACTTCAAAAGTTTGTTCTTTTGCGAAACTTTGAGTCAAAGTTGGAAAATTGCAAATTGATTTGTCGTCAAGACTCTTTAATTGTAGAACAGAACTTTTTGCCACAGTTTAATCAAAAAGTGAATTGCTAAATGAAACGAAATGAAATGAAATGAAAGAGAAAATGGTAAGTACAAGGTAGTAAGGAAAATATCAACAAAGAAAATATGATAAAATTTTCGATTCTCTATTTATTATTTTTGTTCATCTCTTAAACATAGTAAGAAGTTAAAAATATATTTTTTTGTCATTTCATAGCACAGGATTCTTTTACGGTAGTTAATATGGATCACTTTACGCAATCTTTCCAAAAGTTGGTAGGCATACAATGGAAATGAAGCTGACATAAGATATTCTATTTTCCCTAACATTTGGGAAACCCCAAGGTTCTGGTAGATTGATTTAAATGAGTGAAGACCGATTTTTAAAGACCAAAGAAATAACAATAAAATTGCAGAGAGTTGCCACACATACAATGGGTCCTGGACCGCCTTTACCATAAAGGCACAGAGGCCGATTTATTCCCTTACACATTGTTTATGTTAATTTCGAATTAGCATTGCTTTCATCGTTGACTGGCGCCATGGCAACGGCGTCTGTCGAATCAACAGCAACTGATTCTTCATCCTCAAAACTTCAAGATCAAAATACAATATGAACTTCTGGATATCAACAGGAACATGAGCTTCCGTGTAACGAAAATAACTAACACATATCAGATGCTGAATCTTCCTCTTCAAGCTACTGTCAGTTAATAACTGCATGCTTGGAGAATGTATTTCTTGATCCTGATATGTGCTGTGATAAAATTTTAACGGCAGAAGTACGGAATATCTGGATTCAAAAAGAGCCCCTGTTTTAACAAAAAAAATAAAAATTATGACTTCCCCGAGATTTCTAAAAGTTTTCCAGATTGAAGTGGTAAAAAAAAAAACTAGAAACTTGACTAAAACTATGTACGAGTATTTTCACCCGTGAATTGACGAATGGTGAGTCTTTACAAAGAAAATGTCTCCTTTATTTACCGTCGAAGAAATCTGTGTACTGCTATTGCCGCCGTCTATTTAATGTTATTGCTGGTGCTAGATATAATTAGAGTTCTCCGAATGGGTAGACAAAGAAAAAGCATATAAGTAACTTATTAAGGGAGCATAAGAACAGTTTACAGCACATGCAGTTTATGATGAATTATGTCGCATGAAGCAAAAGGACAGGATGAGTTGACACTGAGTTGATGTCCCATTACAACGCAGGAGTCAATTATTGGAAGAATGTAATTAAAACCACTTAGTGAGCCATGTAGAGAGATATGGGGGTCCCAAAATAATGGGAATTATTTAAGATGCTTAGAACTGATTAGTGAATTTAATACTCTTCATATAAAAAACTGCAGAAATCATGGAAAAGGAAGTACATCATACAATATTTATCAGTAAATATTTGTAATTTGTTTATTAAATACAATAGCTGACCCGGCAAACTTTGTTTGCATTAAAAAAATTTTTTTTTGAATTTGTAGGTAACATTGTCCCGCCCGATTGTAAAATAATATGAGATTTAAATATAATGTTCCTGTCTACAATAACGCTTCTCTGTACACAACATTTGAAGTTGAATCTTCAGGAATGTGTGCATATATAAATTATTTGAATTGCTAATACGGGAAAGGGCCACGTATAACTGACCAAGCGAAAAGCAACTAACACTCAAATCTATGCCCGCTACCGAAAGAGTTTGTCCTTGTGCTTTGTTAATTATCATTTCGTAACATAAGCTCAGTGGAAACTGAATGCGTTCGAAATGAAATGCGAAATTATTGGGAATTAGAGGAATCCGAGGTATGAAAACGCTGTGTCCTTTGTCGCAGCCGGTCAAAATCTCTGCCTCAATAACGTTTGGTTGTAAAGTCTTCACTTTCAATCTGGTGCCGTTACACAATTTGGGTTGGACTTAAATTTCTTAAAAGGATAATGGGTACTCCTTTTTTTAATTTTTATAATTTGATATGATGTCAGACCGGGGGCACTCTGAGATTCTAAAAATTCTATAGGACAATTGATAGCGTGTTCTTGTTCCATTACTGTAGTAATAGAACAAAATTCAGTATTTCCCCCCCGGACACTCATCAATATGCTATCATTAATTACTAGGACCTGATCGTTGCATGGTGTTAGAATTGTTCTTTCGCATAGCCATGAATTTGGTTGATTTGTCAATAATGTTGGGTCACAATACACAGATGAAATAAGGTTCTGCAGTGATAAAGCAGTATTACATAGATTTTTTATGCAGCGTCATTTTTCCATCTACTTGTGGATATGTTCCGTTACCAATTTTTAGTAGAAAGTCGGAAAACGTTTGTGCATTTGGGTTACCTCCTGTGTGTCTCCGCATATATAATGTTAAAGGCATTGGTATGACATGCCGCCATAAACTCGAACTCTTAAGATATGCTTTAATTTCATCAGCCCTCGTTCCTCGATTTTACACGAGGTATTAGTGGTAGTGCCTGTGTAAAATCATCACAGAATAGCATTGTGACGCCACCCATGGGCCGTCAAAATAGCAGAAAATAAAACAAAAAAAAATTGTATTCAACGATCGTATTTGTAAAGGTTAGGATATACATGTAATGTTTAATGTAATAATATTGTATAATATTAATGTAAAGTATGTTTAATGTGATAATATTGTTTGTTCGACTGCACAACCGATGCACGACTTGATTTCTGCCGAGTCAACTTTCAACTTGCGACTGATTCTGCTTGCGACCCATTTTCAACTGACTTGTGTTTGCTTCGCATCCACTGTTGCCAGCTCCGCTGCTGGTCGATAGTTCGGCCGTGTATCAATATCGGTCGGTCCGATAGTCATCACCGATCACCAGCTCACCACCACTTGTTACATACATAAATTGTATTTTTTTGTTTGTATTTTGTATTTCTATTTTATATATCAGTGTTTTAAAAAAAATAATAATAATAAATAGTGAGAAATAAAAAAAAAAATTGACTTATAAAGAAAACTTGTTATTGAACCTATGACGCGATCTCACGTATGCATTATTGTGCATACATTGAACCAAAGGCTTAGCCCCTCGGCCAACGACTACTATTATCTGATGTGATCTTAGAAGATGTTTTGGGGTATGTCATTATTTAAAAATTTATAAATTTATAATTTTATTTTATATGAGACGATGGTAGTTGTGAAAGTTTATTTTTGAATGGACATACACAAATTGTATTATTTTTTTTTTTTTGTTTTGTATTTTGTATTTCTATTTTATATAACATGTTTAAAAAAATAAAAAAAAATTATAATAATCAAATAGCGAGAAATAAGAAAAAAAAATTAACTTGTAAAATCTGGGGAACGAACCGGTGATTCAATCTCTCACATATTGTTGTGCATATACTGCACCGATGCGTTAACACGTTCGGCCAACAACTTTACTATCGTCTAAATTGGTCTTAGAAGCGATTAGAAGCGACAAAATGGTTTTTTTTTTTTAGGTATTCCATTTAATTTTTGTATGGTTTATTATGACATTTGTTAGAAAAAAACGCATTTTAAATTTTTTCAATTATATATTAATTCATATTTTGTGGGTCAATTTTTATGAAATAAAATCTATGTTGTGATCCAAAAAAAGATTCTCGTGTTTCAGTAATTTGATTTTGAATGAAATTACTACTCTATTAGAGTGTATTTCATGCGAGATCTATCTCATATTCACCAAATGACTTTGTGTTTAGATACGTAAAAGATGGAGAGCCTATTGAGCGATTTTTGCAATTTTTCATAGATGAACATAAAGCACAATACATAGCAGATACCATTTTAAACTTTTGTCAAGGCCTTGTTATTCCAATAAAAGGTTGTCATGGACAGAGTTACGATAATGCATCAAATATGGCTGGACAGTATTCTAGTATTCAGTCGAGAATCAAAAAAAAAAAAAACAAAAAACTAAATTTGCAATTTTCGCCCCAAGAGCAGTGCATTTGCTAAATTTGGTGTGTGTTCAGGTTGTTGGCCGTGTTTCTG
>JBAMAW010001983.1:0-14154 GCA_037043295.1 Amiota minor | reverse complement strand
TTTCTAAAGTATTTGTCCTATGTTGTATATTTTATACACATCAGACATCCCAACTCCAGGAGATAACTCGTCAATGGTGGCTACCTTCGCTGACGATACAGTACTAATGTACTCCCATCAAAATTTAGTTGTAGCAACAACTAAGCTGCAGAATATTCTTGACGAAGCTTGCACTTGGTTTGAAAAATGGAAAATTAAAGTGGGTAAATTAAAAACGACGCAAATGACAGCTTATCAGCCAAGACAATTAAAAATAAAAGGTACTGACATTCCATTAAGCAATGTGGCAAAGTACCTGGGCATGCATATTGATAGTAAACTGACGAGGAAACATCGTATTCAGAAAAAGAGAGATCAACTCATATTAAAATTTAAGCAGCTATACACGCTTCTTAAAAGTAGATCTAAGTTGACAACCAATGGGAAATTAGTAATATACAATAGTGTAATTAAGCCTTTATATGCTGAGAGGCATCTTGCGGTTGTTGGCCTGCCGCAAGTAGCTCTTAAAAATGAGGCCTGACACCCAGTAATCCAGACCATTATTCAAGAGACCATTCGAAAATGTTCGATATTGTCCACTGCTTTTTCCCCTCTTATCGTTAAAAATGTACTTAGAGTTTACTTTTATATTTAAGATATAAGTTGTAGGGAAACAATAGTACATATCCAATCGGAAATACAAAAAAAAAAAAAAATATTGGTCACTACTTTGACCTCAAACCCTTTTTCTTCCACTCTAATATCTCTACAATCGACAGAGGTTTCAATGCCCTTTACTGCTTTTGAACTGAGAGGTATAATAGTTTCTCTTAGTCTCCGTAACGTAATTGGTTACAGAACTGTAGTTTGCTTCCGTATATATTTGGACCTTTGTAATAGGGACAATATGAAATATGCTTTTTTTTAAAGGAAAGCCTTTTTGAACGCATTCACACATAAGCCTTGTACGTAGCAGGAATGAAAAAGGGTGTTGTAAGAACTATTTGCATAAAATTTTACGTTTGAAATTAGCAAAACGTCCGCGTAATGTACTATGTATGTATAATCAAAACAAAGGCAGCTGTTTTCCAGTAAGCGAAGCAAGCTACTTGTTCAGCACAGTGAAAAAGGCATTACAAAATTTAATTGCAATTGTTGGTTGATTGGGAACTTTTCACGCGTCGTGTATGTGCTTGCAACAACAATGCTTGAATCGTGTATGGCCTCATAGAGAAATATATCGACCGATGTTATCGTTTTTTTTTTTTCTGTAAATTGAGGAATTCTGTCAATGTTTGTGGCAAAAGCCTTCAATGATGAGTTTTGTAAAAGGACGTTTTCTCACAAAACCACGACAAAACATTGTAGTAAGATCTCAGTCGAAGCAACTACAACCAAACCGCCGACGAGTGGTTGTAACAGGTACTGGCGCCGTTACCCCACTCGCCAGTAATGTACCAGATTCGTGGCATCGAATACTTGCCGGTGAATCTGCAATCTCTTCCCTTGGCGCACAATTCAAAGGTTTACCATGTCAGGTTGCTGCTCAAATACAACGAGAAATACTCGAATTTGACAAACATTTGAGTAAAACGGATCTAAAAGTAATGAGCCCAGCAGCGCAGTTTACAGTGATTGCAGCTGATGAAGCGCTTGCATCAGCTCATCTAAATCCAAGCGATCTCAGCGTGGGACAGCTCGAACGTTTTGGTGTCTGCGTGGGCATGGGCATGTTTGATTTAACTGAAGTTTATAGAACGTGGGGACAATTACAACGGGGATATAACCGTGTAAGCCCATATTTTGTGCCACGCCTTTTGCCTAACATGGCGTGTGGTCATATAAGCATGCGTTTTGGCCTTCGTGGACCTAATCACTCTGTATCAACGGCCTGTGCAACAGGTGCCCATGCAATAGGTGATGCGCTGCGGTTTATACGCAATGGCGATGCCGATATAATGCTTGCTGGCAGTGGTGAGGCTTGCATTGATCCTTTAGCTATAGCAGGTTTCTGTAGGTTACGAGCTTTAAGCACTACCTTTAATACTACACCTGGACTAGCATCTCGGCCATTCGATAAAAAACGTGATGGCTTTGTCATGGGTGAAGGAGCGGCCATTTTGCTTTTAGAGGAACTAGAACATGCGAAATCTCGACGTGCCCCTATTTTAGCAGAACTTCTTGGCTATGGGCTTTCTGGTGATGCGTATCACATCACCTCACCAAGAGAAGATGGCGCTGGAGCAACATTAGCCATGCAAAGTGCTATGCGTGATGCAGGCGTCCAACCATACGAAATCACGTATATAAATGCGCATGCAACATCAACGCCCATAGGCGACCGTATTGAGTCTCATGCTATTGCGAGTATCTTTGATGAGCAAGTATATGTATCATCAACAAAAGGTGCACACGGTCATCTGCTAGGCTCATCAGGCAATCTTGAAATGATATTTGTAGTTCACGCATGCCGAGATAATAAAATACCACCTTCAATTAATATAGAGGAATTAGACGATTCTATTATGATAAATGTTGTCAGAAAGGCAACTGAATGGACATCGCCAGGAGATAGACGTATTGCATTAAAAAATTCATTTGGATTCGGTGGTACAAATGCTTCCCTCTGCGTTGCGAGTTATAATGAGGGATACAACGAATTCTAAGAAAAGAACTTATCAATAGAATTAAAACATTGTTTTCTTATTGTACCTTTTTAAATTTATGGTTTTATTTATTTTTTAGAGAAAACTTGATGTGACTTGCTACACAAAAATATTTAAAAGTAGTTTTTACATTCATATCGTCGTTGCGTCTTGCAAATTTTATGTGCTTATTCTTAAGGTATTAGGAAACGCGTCGAAAACGTTATTGAATAAAATCATTTTTTTTTTGTTTTTGTTTTGTTCTTTCCCAAATCCTTACAAAAAAATTTGCAAGGCACATGACGATATACTTATACGTAGCTATTGTTCAAAACATCACTTTTCTTTTAAAAATAATGTGATTTTACAACAAATAAAGCTAGGAATGGACTACGCAACAATTTGCGCAAATTTCGCCAAAAAACAGAAAGAAGAAGCAATTTGTGATTTCTGATTTGTGCAATGAATAAAAATGCTTTGATTTTACACAAATTTTAGCGCATATGTATTCTTTTACATGTGTCGTGTGTGTGTGAATGTAGATAACGATATCGTCAAAGCCAACATATCGTTGTCATGAGTAGGCGTGCGTGTTGCTTGCGGAATGATTCACACGTATGTACGTCGACTATGTAAATAGTGATAATAATATTGTTTAAGTACTGTTTTTAAAGGGAAATTATAAATTATCCTTTTTATTGTTGTTTAAAAAAAAAATCACACATATGTACATATAGCACACTTACTTACTACATACAGTTACAGTTTTAATTAGTTTTAAACATAAAATTTTATGTAAGTGTTTTTCTGTGGACTTTTCATAAAATTTTTATATATTATTTTTTGGCCAATTATAAGTTCTTAAGAGTTAAGAATATATGTCCTTCCTAACCTTTTTAATGTACATATGTATGTAAATATATAAAAGAAAATAAATTTTCCGGTGCTATCATTTATTGTGAGCGCGGCCCCTGTGTTAGTAACTTGTTAATGAAAATAAATTCATAAACAATAAAAATTCGCATTTTTGTTTTTTATTGCGAGCACAATTGCAACCGAACATTCGGTGTCTGAACTCATTGCCCCGCCAAAAATAAATAAAAATTCTAAATTTGCTCAAATGAAATTTCTAGTATGTGAGCAAATCTTCATTTTACAACTACAAAAATTGCTCAAATTGTTGCGTAGTCTGTCTATTCCTACCTTAAGTACAGGCTTGTAGCAGACTATGGCTTCAAGGCCTTTTAAGCGCCTCCGAGACGGTCATGCATTTTATCAGTCAAGTATCATAGTGTTTGTTAACTAAGTATGTATGAGAGGCATGAACAAAGCATGACGATATTTCTAATCGATTTTGATCGCTATCTCATTTACGCATTCACGAAGTAAGAACGTGTGAACGAGGCAATTATAGTCAAGTGCTCACTTGTATGAAATATTTTTGAATGAACAGACGTGAGCTCGTGAGCGCATGGTATACGATATATGTATTTGCAAAGTGCCGACGGTGTCACCATCGGCATTGTTGTCCGCACATCGCTCACATCGAAAACTTAACAAGAAATGAATGGTCATCATGCTTCTAAGCAGCATCATGAACACACGTATACGAAATGACTGAAGCTACATGCATGTCTGAGACTAAACCGTCTAAAAGGGTCTCTAATACTACAATATTTTTTAAATGTACATATATCGGTCTAGCTCTAACTAAGGGTTCTTTTATACGGTCAGTTCAGTCTCCATCCATTATCGACTCGAAATACGCACCGACAACCGAAACCATAACAAAAAATGGACAACAGGTACAACTTATTTGTCAGACCATTTCGATGACATATCTACGACAAGCGTCGTAGACTTCTCAAAATGCATGCAGATATGGCGAACCACGGTTTTACTGTGGAACTCATTGAAATATATCCATCAGTGATTATATTACCACTTTTAAATAGATATATATGAACAATATGTAAACAAACAGTGTACAGTGCTGTACAAAATTTCTGAAACGATTGACAGCACTAAGATTTGGACTGATCGTGTAAAAAAAAACCATTTTGTCAGTTCAATTCAATTTCTGAAGCGATAACATGGAATGAGACTGAACTGACATTCTAGAAAAAAAACCTTATATATATAATAAATTTTTTGTAAACAATGTTCTTCGGAAAGGTCTACTATTACGTGATAAATGGCCCTGATCTGATGTCTCAGATATATAAAATCGCAATCCATTAAATGATCGAACTCTACTGGCGGCAACATACAAATGTCCATGACAAACAACTGGCAGTCTCAACATAATTCCAACGTTTATTCTTAACAGTCGTGCAAACTTCAACATTCAAATGATAATTGAACTTAGCTAAAAGATACGGATTGTATGGGACCACAAATCCCACGAACATCAACAGAAACACCATAATCACGACGTCTATATACTGGATAACCATTCACACTGTCATGAGTACGTTCTGAGAAATCATTAGGAAAATTTTTAGAATATTTTCCTTCTCGCATGCACACTGAATTAGGATTAAGAACACCGCATGGACCATGAATCATATGACTTTTTACTAAGTTATCGTATATAATTTTGGATGCGTATGAGGGTCAGGAATTTCAGCAGAAACATCATCATCATTTTCAAAAGTCAACAAAATATGTGAATGACCACGTTTTTGAAATTCTATTGCGTAAATAATAGCATCAACTTAACCGAATATCTGGTTTTTACCAATCAAGCCGATCAGTTCATTCAATTTAGTTTTGAAAACGCAAACTACAATATCAGGTCGAAAGTAAGCCTTAGCCCCATTCAAGGTTTCGATAATTTCGGGCCAATTTGGATTACATGTCATAGTTATGAATAAAGAAGTTTTTCCCTTTGACTATACAATGCACATAGCATCTAAGTAATTCTGAAACATATTTCGTGGAGAACTTATGAATGTGTAAATCAAAATTACTTTGTGACCAACTCTAGAATCATTACCATTTGGATTTTGATTTATAAAATCACTTAAGTTGTTATAAAGGAAGTCGTCGACTAACTCTCAATTCGTTCGGTTGTGCTTATTGATCTTTGTCACGGTTTTCGCAAATTTTTACATATCTACAAACGCAGTGAGAATTTCTTTCCGTTACTTCTTCACACAAGCATACTATATATTATTCCACACTGTACTGAAGTCACCTACCTAGGAGTACATTTGGACAGACGACTCACCTGGCGGAAGCATATAGAAGCCAAAAAAATTTCTATGAAATTAAAAGCCCAGTCTCTTCACTGGCTCTTAAACCCAAGATCTGGGCTAAGCCTCGATCTAAAGGTGCTGTTATATAACAGCTTAATAAAGCCTATCTGGACATACGGTTCCCAGCTTTGGGGGAATGCAAGCCCAAGTAACGTTGAAGTCATCCAAAGAGCCCAATCAAAAATACTTCGTTTCTTAACAGGTGCTCCCTGGTACATTTCGAACGCGAATATCCACAGAGACCTTAACGTCCCACTAATTAAAACCGAATTGGACAAAATGAAACAAAAATATTTTGTTAAGCTCTCGAACATCCTAATCCACTAGCTCGATCACTATCTTATATGAGTTGACGCACGCGCCTTCGTCGGAATGACTTTCCTGCCCCATAAACCTGGGAGGACCACGCAACACTGGAAAGTTTCTTTAGCTCACCACTATAGAAACTTTTCCAACATCATTAGATTTCTCAATTATTGTTAGGCTTTGTGTTGTATGCAAAGTGATGCAATAAATAATAAAGAACGCAAAAAAAAAAAAAAAAAAAAAGCATACAGTAGAAAAACAATTAGTTAGAAGTGTACAAAAGTATGTAATCTTGGCCCAACACCCAAGGTGCTAATCGCTTTGAAGCTTATAGCTTTAGCCCGAAACCAAAGAGAAAGAAACCATTGCCAATGCATTTCCAGAATTACCGTCAGTCACCCTACCAAATCCAAAGTACATGCCCTCAGTGGATTGCAACAAACTTATCGCATCGTATTCATGTTTTGCAGCTACTAAATAAATAAAAAATAAAGTTCTAAGCATATCACCACTTCGTGATAATAGCTTGATATTATTTGTTGAAAATGTAGCAACTGCCAAAAAGTTTATCAACACTTTAGAACTTTATCGCATCTTTAAAATAAAATGCGAATATCACTTCAATCTCAATCAGCGGAAAGGCACCGTTTATGCACTCTACCTCAAAAATATTCCGGAAGAAGAAATTTCCGTCACCACTAGCGTTGTACAACTGACATTTGATTTATATAACCTTCCAAGTAAGATAAATATTTTCTGGAACACAGTCCGTGTCAGAGAATATATACCAATGCGTTGCAAAAATTGCCAATTAAACGGCTTAATTTTAAAAAACCAAACTATGTATGAAAGATGCAACCTTGAACCTCATGAACCATCCGCCTGCACACGTACTCAATGTGCTAATTGCGTAGGAGAACACTCAGCCAACAATAAAGACTGCTCAAAATATGTAGAAGCTCGAGAAATATTAAAAATTAAAACCAAAGAAAAATGCTCAATGTATGAAGCCAAATCATAATTCTATCAAAAACCCACTCAACCTCTACCAAAATCACAATCCTACTCTGAAGCTGCCTCTACTTCAAATTTAAGGAAGAACAAAAATACAAGATCAAAACTCAAAAGTACGAGTAAACTCTGAAAACTAACAGCACATTACAACTTAACAAAAATACAAACAATGAAAGACCAACAACGTCACTAAATTAAAAATTAATAATCAACCAAACAACAAAACAAAATTTTGTAACAGAACAACAAACACAAATTTTGCCAATGAAATATGAATCAACATACAACACAAACAATATAACAAAAAAATATAAAGAACAGATTAACAACTCAAATATAGATATTGTCGATCTCTCTGACACAGAGAGCGAAGGCAGTATAGATGGAAAATTATAATCTCGCCTGTCAATCCCCCACCACTTCAGACGTAGTCACCTACTAGTCTCATCGTAGTTTAGCACTGCAATTGGTATGGAAGGAAGATAGAGAAACAACAGAAGAGAAAAACTGTACAAGAAACAACACAAACTTAATATATTAATTATCTTATTCAATTTATGACTTTTAAAATCATACAGAGGAATATGAACGGTTACATTAACAAATATTACTTTTCTTTCTTTTCTATTAAACAAATACAAACCGAACACTTAAGAAACTCATATGCATAACAACTACACACCTTTTTATACATAAAACAATTACATTTTACACCACATTAATGACATTGACCAAAATACGCCAAAAGTCAATAGAGGAATAGCATTCCTAATTTCCAAAAACATAGAATAAAAAATTATTAATATCAACTTTAACAGTAATTTAATAATACTGAACAATGGCGATCATACCCTCATAGACCTCACTTTCTGCTCCCCTCCGCTTAATCTAAACACCGCATGGTCAGTCGCAGACAATTTATATAATAGCGACCACTTTCCCATCTTTTGCAGTCTTTTCAACAACACTCACAACCACAACAGTGGAAAAACTTACAAATACAACCTTAAGTTAACAAATTGGGTAAAATTCCAAGCAGAAGTAGTCAAAGAAATAGCAGATCTTAAATTCACTAACAACACCAAGTTGCGCAGATCAGTCTATACCTATAACCAATCCCAGTAAAATTTCACTAAAACCAGTACACTGGTGGAATAACAGTTTAGCATTCCTAAAAGCAGCAAAGAGACATTACGTAAATATATAAGGAAATATCCTAACTCTTTAAACATGCTCAACTACACAAAAGCCAAAGCAAAACTTAAACGAGAAGCAAAATTAGCACAAAAAACAGCTTTCGCTGATTTCACTAAAGACATCACCCCTAACTCTAGCTCGAAAACACTTTGGATTAAAGTACCCATAATCTCAGGTACATACATATACACTACTTTGAGACTCCATCAGGGCACACTTGCGATTCACTTACAATAGCCAACCAATTTAGCCAAGCATGGTCTCAATACTACTTACATAGCACCAATAGCCTGTAATCACACTTTAAAACCTAAAGCAAAACTTATCGAATCGCAAATAACAACAATAGAACTTAAATTCTGCCTAAATAGTCTGCAAGGTAACACACCAGGATTCGACAACATTACATATAAAATTCTTAAACATTTACGTTCAATTGGCTTACCTAAATAAACTAACAGAGTATTACAATAAAAGTCTAGACACAATCATATTTCCTCAACAATGGAAGATAACAAACCCAAAGATAGCATAAATGATACCGACTAATATCGCTACTGCCATGCATATCAAAAGTCTTAGAAAATATCATCGCCAGACGTATTATCTATCAAGAAAATGTCTTATCACCTCATCAAATCGCTTAGGAGACAAAAAGAAGCACTACTGATACCCTGCTAGTTATTGACGATTACATATGCAAAAGCCTCTCCACACGAAATCATGTCTCCATCCTATCAATAGATATGGAAAAAGCCTTTGATAGATAGTTGAGTAGAAATTAGGGCTAAAAATTTTAAATTTCGTCTGAAGTTACATGCCCAACAGATGGTTTAGAGTTAAGGTAAATAACTCTTTATCGAGAGTGGAGATACTCCATAATGGTATCCCCAAGGATCACCATTGTCGGTAGCGCTCTTTTTGATTATTTGATTTGATTGACAAACTTAACATCTGATAAGCTCAAACAAATTTTTCACGAATACTATGTACGCTGACGATCTCTGCTTTATTTTCAATCCAAACAATAATTACAATATTCAAATAAGTTCAATATTTTCTGAAATAGTAACTTGGTGTGACTTTAGCGGTACCAAAATTTCCAATGAAATATCTACTCAATTACACTTCTGTAGGAAAAGAAACTGTACTAACATTGAAATCACTATTAATAACACAATAATACTTAAAACTAAGTATCTCAATATATTAGGTTTAATTTTTGATAATAAATACTCATGGAACGAGCATGTACATTCACTTATTCACAATAAAATCACTTAATATTAGAATTACCATAATCAAATGCCTAAGTAGTATCAAACTTAAAAGTAACACACTCTAACTTATCAACATTGTCAAAGCAATATTTTATCTAAAATAGACTACGGCTTCTGTATATGGAAAAACAAACATCAAAAAACTACCGCACCATGTCCTATTGTCCCCCAGCAACGGTCATTAGATACTACGTCGGGAGGGAAGGAGGAGCATATTTTCTCAAAAGACAATCTGTCCTACGTAAATGTGTCGCCTATTGTGCCTGTCTTCTCCGTAGGTCGTACAACACGTCAGTAATCTACGATCTGTGATCCCCTGTTCGATTGTGCAGCTGAGTAATTGGCTTTTAGTCGTAATCGTTCAGATGCTCTGCTGCGCTCTGCTACACGGAGGGTAAACATGATTGTTCCTGAGGCTCCCTTTACAACTTCCCAACTTTCTGGCGATTCGCACATGTTCGGCACAATGTTATCCACAGTGAGTGATTCTCCGAAGCACTCCTCTATCTGGGTTCTTTCGGCGCCAAATCTTGGACAACAGAAGAGAACGTGATGAGCACCATCGGCGGTGACAGCGCACACAGGGCAAAAAGGGTCTTCCTCGTGCTTCAAACGGTGCAGATAGTATTTGAAACAGCCGTGGCCGCTGAGCATCTTGGCATGTGGAAATCCAGTTCACCATGTATACGAGTTACCGATGCCTCCAGATTTGGAAAACGTGCAGCGCATGCATGCACTTGCTCAATCGATTTGCCAACAATCACAAGGGAAATATCATCAGCGTACCCTATCAGTGTAGCGCATGGGGGGAGCCTCATCCTGAGAATGCCATCATCCGTAGATTTCCCACGCCGAAATTCAAACTTTGCATCAGGCATAGCGTTTGGTCTCTCCAAGTTAGCCTGAAGTCGACCCACTATGGTACTTTTTTGTATCTTGCCCAGAGAGTCAAGCATGCAAAGTAGCCTGTATGCTGAGTACATTTTTGCGAAGGTCACCGAGTCAGCTCGCACTGCAGTATTCAAAGCTCTATTTGGAATACCGTCTGGTCCTGGAGCTTTCCTATCACCCGATTTCCTAAGAGCTTGATGAACCTCGTGTGAGCACTACTGTTTCACAAAAGGGAAAGAGGACAGAGACCACATTACCCAACAGCTCGGGTTCCGACGGCTGTGGAGGCTAAGGTGTGTTCATTACCATTTTATAAGCCCTTGCCCAATGTCAGAGCTGTTACAAATATTTTTAAAGCATTCTTCTTTGCTCGATCGTATCTCCTTCGACAGAAGTTTCCTTCGCGTGTTGAAGACATCCCGCAGTTGCTCCCAATTTGGAGAAGTTCTACCACGTTACGCCATTCTGCGGGCATGATTGCAGCGACTCCCAAGTCCAGCAATCCCATCATTCCCCCAAAAAACTGCCTTACGAGGTGGAATCCGCGACTTTTAGGGCATTGAGGCATCACAGGCTAAAGAAATGCGCATTGTAATGCGTTCCGCCATGTCATTTGCCCTGTCAGCGATAGTTGTACCATCGTGTCATCTTGCTGGGAGGGAATTGTGTGTGGAGGGCGTCACACACTTCCAAAGCTGTCTCTGAGTTGAACAGTGACAGTTTCAGTTTTCGTGAAAACTTTTGCCATCCCACCTAGTGTAGTTTCAACCGCTGCCTGCAAATGGGCTGTGTTGGTTTCCGGTGTCCTTTGGGTTGAAGCAGCAACTCATGACCCTTTTACTCTTCTCCATTTAATTCAACCAAGGTGATGCCTCCCCAATGACCCTCTTTGCCTCTTCATCCTTTTGGTCGATAGCCGATAACTCAAATAAGGCTCTAATGCCCTCAATCGGATCCCTTATCGTTTGGTATATGGAACGCCTTGGCTTTGCATCCGCACCTTTTTCCTCAAGCATGTCAATTAAGTTCCTCATTTTCTCACCGAGCTTGTGGAAGGAACTATAACCATCATATGGACTTTGTTTTTGGACCATGAGGGGCTTGGCAACTTCCTCAAAGGTGCGTCCCTAGCGGTCCCGACTGCAGTTGTTGAAGAACGTGATAGAGTATTGCTCGATTGTGGTGGAGAACGGCTCATCTTGTTGCTTCTCAAGAACGCATTATCTCCTATCGGCTCCGAACGTGTCACATTATCAACTACAGCAAATAAGTTGGCCGTTGTGTAGTATAAGTTAAGGCGTTTGTGTGAGTGTGTGTATGGGCATGATCGCATCGTTTTTTGTTTTTTGTTTTTTTGTTTTTATTCCAGCAATGGTTTATATGTTTTGTGTAAACATATTTGTGAAAAGTATAATGATAAAAGACCCATTGGTCCCGTCTATATAATTTCGTAGAAAAACATATCCAAATACACACGAGATAGCACACAAATTGTATGTACTTTGTTGTTAAACTAGGGGAACCAGCGGCCGACACAATTGACCGCATTCTGGTCATGGTGTATGATGTGTCTCTTATAACCTCTCTACACAACTGCTAACCTCAACCTTCTCGTGGTGTCCCCCGTTTTTCACAAATGAGGCAATGGCGACCGAGTGTTAAGCGGTATATCTGTTCCCCTTTAGCAGTACTGTAGAGGAAATATTACTTAGCAAAGCTGGTTAGTTCGGAGGCATGCTTGCATTAAATTACCTTCTGTTCAAGGCAGCAATCCTGCCACCGAACTAGGACGCTCTGGTTTAATCTTCCATTGCGTCTGAATACTCATTGATTCGTGTATTTACAAGATTAGCCTCGGATAATAGCAACAATAACAAGGTAACGACAATTGGCAAACGGAAGAGGATACAAGTAGGACACGAGTATTGACAATTGTAATTGTTTTCTAGCGGGAAAATTTGCAATGCTGACAGCAGAATGTGCAAGATTGAAAATTGACATCCTGGGTGCAAGCGAAGTCAGATGGATTGAATGCGGAAAAATAAATAATAACAGGGGCGACATATTCCTGTTCTCAGGGTTGCACAATGCAACTGACCCACACTATCGGGGCGTTGGCATTTATCTTAGCAAGATAGTTAAAAATGCAATGATGTCATGGAAGGCTTGGAATGAAAGGATAATCAGCGCACGCCTACGAGCTAAAGGACAGAATGTTTCAACTGTGCAGATATATGCACCAACTGAAGACAATGATATTGGTGAAACAGATAACTTCTATAGCATGCTAAATGGAGTTCTGAAAGAAATACCGCATGGAGATTTCATACTACTGATGGGGGACTTTAATGCACAAATAGGAGCAAATAACACCGATTATGAATCAATTATGGGAGTTCATGGGATGGGTACCTCATAAGGGCAACCACAAAGTAATTTGGAACTTACCCAATGGAAGCTTTTCCTCACAGATTGATCATATCTGCATGTCCCGACTGGCGTGTAATATATTATGCGACGTTCGCAACAAGCGGAGTGCTGAAATTAACAGTGACCACTTCTTAATATGTGCCGAGATCCGCCTAGAAACACTGCGTTATCGACATGGGAATAGACCTGCTCCATCACAAAGATTTGACGTAAAGAAAATAACTGACAATGCTACAAAACAGGAATTTATAGCCAAACTCTCCGAAATAGTAGTAGATGACTCAGATAGCGAGGAAGCCTGGCAACTCTTAGTAGCTCTATGTATACTGTCTGTGATAATATATGTAGGATCTGGCAAGGAGACTAGGAGCGGATTGTCCTACATGGCAACGCTATAGTATAAGAACTACTGAGCGCGCGAGAGTGACTGTTGATCGTTAGGGTGAGTTAGTCGCTCACGTTCGTTGTAGGAGTGAGGTGGTAGTCGCTCACGTTCGTTCAGGGAGTGAGGTTGAATTCGGTTTAAGTTATGTTACTAAATCAAATACATAAAGATAAGAAACTGTATATATTTACTACTAGTATTAAAGAGAAACTACATAAAGTGAATTGAAATAATAAAGATAAATATTATTAAATCTCGGGGCTCGTCCGGGATAAGAAGAAAAAAGAATTGGCTGAGGCGTGAGCGAGGCAGGCGTGTGTGTGCGGTGCATATGTTGAGAGCGAGTGGCGTCTGGCGTTCGAGAAGCTTCATCAAGGCGACAAAGTGACGCTCAGAATTTTGGCGCCGATTAACCAAGAGCGAACGGTGATACGAAAAGAGACAAGCCGATAACAGCAGACAATTTTGAGGATCAGAAAATCATCGTGTGTGACAGCAGATTGCTATGACTAGAAGGCGTCAGTTTAGCGACAGAAGAGCGGTTCAGTTGTGGTGACAGCTGAAAAGACGACGGCAAAGGCAGCGGCTGATTTATGCGTTGTGAGAGCTGAGAAGCAACGAGACGTGAACGTCGTAGATGACAGCAGTGGTAGCAGTAAAAAGGCGTCGTAGAGACTGGAACTTCGAAATTGGTTGTTTAGCGACAGAAGAGCGGTTCAGTTGTGGTGACAGCTGAAAAGACGACGGCAAAGGCAGCGGCTGAA
>JBAMAW010001982.1:0-13261 GCA_037043295.1 Amiota minor | reverse complement strand
TTTCTTGATTAGTATGGCTTGATTCGAGTAGGTGGTTGCTTGAAGTACTCTACTCTTGGATTTGAGCCTCGTCACCCGATCATTCTGCCAAAGAAGCACCCGTTAACCTATGCCATCATCACTTACTTTCATCGAAAGCATCATTCAGGTCCGCAATCTTTGCTGGCTTCTATACGCTTACAATTTTGGCCAATGGGAGGAACGAAGACGGTCAGGCGTGTCTTAAAAAGGTGTATCATTTGCTGTAGAGCTAAATCTCGGCTCATAGAGCATGTTATGTGATACCTGTCTAAGGAACGAATCCTGGTTGCTTGTTCATTTACTGTTACGGGCATAGACTACTGCGGTTCCTTCTATTACAAGCCGGATGTACGTAAGAGACCACCTCCAAAAATGCTATATTGGTGCCTTCATTTGCTTCTTAACCAATGCAGTTTTGATGGAATTGGTGAAAGACCTATCTACTTCAACATTTCTAAGCGCTTTGAAGCGTATCATTTCAACACGTGGCGCACCAAGGTGCATTTCGTCAGATAATGCCACTAATTTTGTCGGTGCAAGACACGAATTGGAAGAGTTGCGTCGCTTATTCTACAGTGAAATTCATCGCAAGGAAATGTAAACATACTGTCTAAACTTTGACGAATGACGCTCTTTGCGTATTCCGCAGCCTGCAATTCAAATCAATATCGAACTTTGTATCAAAGATTAAAACCTACTTCCGCTGAAATGGCTGATTGTCAGGGTAATAGATACAATAGCTGGAGCTGACAGCATAGTGCGAGTCGTCATCTTCCGCACTCTAAATGTTATTACCCGGCAAGCAGTTAAAGATTGTGTTGAGTTGTGTTGAGGACTGTCGTCCTTCAACAGGGGGATGATGTTCGCAGCTGCAGCTGAAACAAAAGGCGAAAACACTGCATTGAGTCCCACTAATACTCGAGCATTACTATCTATTTTGTGCAGAATCCCGTAATGTGACCTGATAACCAAATGTGCAAATTAGTTTTCTTTTTCTTCTTTGTTGTTTTCGATCATTAGCATTCGCCGCGCTCGGTCGTGTTTGTGATTTCAGAAAGAATAGAACTAGAATCGGAAAGTTAAGTACAGTGAAGAAGACATTTAATTTGCGATATATAACAGAGTGCTGAACAGCAGACAACTGTAAAAACAACATTAGGTAGCAGTAAATAACAAAGACTTTTTAAGCATCGAGACGTACCCTACACATTAATATATACATGCTCGTGCATAGGATTGTAAATACAATAACAAAAGCTTTTTTTGTTCGTAAATTTCCTTAGTTTTCATTATATGAAAAAATAAAGAAAACAAATGAAAAAACAACAACCAACAACAAAAATAAAAATTTTTGGTGCAGCTAGATATTAAAAAGTAGTGATAACTTAGACATCACCAACTGTTGCACTATGCTGAGATACTGAAAAGGCTCGGTATCTCTCAACAAGCTATTTCTAGTGGAATTACTATCAATGCAACAAAGTTTGTAACTTTTTGTGAGAAAACAGCGTTCTTGTATTTTGAATAATAACCTTAGTACCCCATGTCAGCCACTATTCAAAAAATAATGGCTCATGGCCCCAAAATCAATGCCGACTCTCCTCTTCCTGTATATTTCATGGGAGAAAATGCATCGGAGAGTCGTAATAAATATTATAACTACAAAGTGATGTTTTCAATAAATATGCATACATTTTTGAAATGGAATTTATTGCCGGCTATGGCTGACGGCTAGCCAAACAAAGTGTGTATAGTCAAAATTTCAAATAGATAGGGATTTGAATACATCAGATACTTTTCGATTAGTCTCTGTTTATCACATCCCTAATCCCATTGAAATTAATAGATTCATTAGGCCGAGTTATTTGGATGAACCGCTCTCCCCAGTCAGTTAAAAAAAAAAAATCAACCCATCAACGGAAATGTGCTTAAAATTTTAAAGGGAACAAATTCTACTGAGTCCTGCCGATATATGGAGCTAAGCTTCTGCGTTTTATGGCAATTTCTGACCTAAAATCGGACGCTTTTAAGCCAAGGATAGTATGTTTTTTAGAATTTGTTTCATATTTTCTAATAGATAAATGCCAAGTACGTAGCACTCAGAATAAGGAAAAAAATACAATAGTTGCACGTAAGTGTGATAAATCAAAGGTAAACGGAAGTGGCAACACTAATAACGAAAATACAGCTGGAAAAGCATCAATAATGGGATTCGATAAGAAAATTT
Organism: Amiota minor; assembly: GCA_037043295.1. Lineage (NCBI taxonomy): Eukaryota > Metazoa > Arthropoda > Insecta > Diptera > Drosophilidae > Amiota > Amiota minor. Next base: position 11,013 of record JBAMAW010001982.1, on the reverse strand, counting down.
TAAAAAATGTCCATATTATATAAATAACCATAGAATGCGAATAATATACTGATGTATGCCTTATTTCAAAATTTTTGCCAGAAAACTTGCACTTTCTATAAAGAAAGATATTCCTGGTATCTTATATCAGCTACGGTACACAAAATATTAGCTCCTGGGACTCAGATCATCGCCGCGTCTTCGATACCTGTTGGCTTCTTCGATGAAAGTGCATCGGAGGCGAGGAATATGTTCTACAAGATTGATAGACGTTCTCGTGCAATACAAAATTGCCAGTAAAAGAAAATGAAAGATGTCTTTTGTCGAGCGCTGAATTCTTCGGATTCACTGGTTCCAAGCATTCATGTAGAGAAAAGGTAGTTGGATAATAGGAAACACTATAGGTTTCCATTAAAAGTTACCCAACCTTTTAACCAACTTTTGCAAATTTTTTTATGAATGATATTAATGTTGATGATGACGATTATGACTTATAGAATCCAAATTTTAGTTCGACAGTGTAAAAATCGAAAAAGTATTTCTACTAAGAACCTGAATTTTAGTGGGGGATTTGTATGGGAGGTAGCCCTAGTTTTCCTATTTGGCTGATTCCAACAAATATGTAGCACTTATAATGTCCAAATCTCAGATCAATAGTGCAAAAATTACAAAAAGTTTTCGAATAAGAACCTTAATTTTAATTACGATTTGGCTGGTTTGTACAAATGTACTGCGTCTGGTAAACAAATGCAAATGTAAGCTCTCGAGCAAAAAAATTAAGGACTAGTTTGCATACATACAGACGGACATACAGACGGCCATGGCATAATCAACCCGTCACGTTGAGCTGATTAAAATATACCTACTTTATTGGGTCTCCGAAATCGCCTTCCGTCTTTTACAAACTTCATGACAAACTTATAATAAAACACTATTCACTGCGTGAGATATGCCCTAAATGGAAACTTAACCATAAGAGCCCTAACAGTGTTTGCTTCATATTTACTAAAAAGTGTTCCTCACATTACTTTTCTTTAGGCGTGTACTGATTCATTGGTTTTGAAATGTCCTCCAATTTCCAAAATGATTCCACAATCTTGTTTAGATTATCGTTTTCCAACTCCCCCATAACCACGAATCCTGAGAATCCACATGTCTCGGAAGGTGTACCCTTAACTACTACCAGCCATCCCAGGAGCGCATTCTGTAGTAGTGGTTCATGCGGAGACGACCTAATCTGACCTACTGCAAACAATGAGAAGAACAAATCGATGCCTAACAACATAACGATCGTTTCACCGGTGTTAAATTTCGGATCCGCTAACTTCACTCCTTTAGGCTGGGTCCATTAATCTTCGTGTTTGGAAGAGTTAAGAGCATACCAAGTATGTGATTGAAGATAATTAATTGAGATGTTGCAGAAAACGATGATAATCACGATTTTAACACACCAGCAGCCATGAACACCTGCCATGATATAGCCAATACCTTGAATCGTTAACTGTGCATTCTCTACCGTCAGCGCTGGCTTCGCTATAAAACTGCTTGTCATAGTATTAACCTGACTACCCGCATCAAGTACGCACCCACACTTGATAAATTCCTATCCCCTACTTATACTAATATCAATGCAGTCGCTAGATAGCATGCATGGCAATGTGATAATATTGACCCGTTCAGCTAACTTGTGTCCGTACTACTGGCCCTTTACTTGCGGTCGAAGTAACGTTAAAAGAGGATTCCCCATATGACAACGTCTGATAGAGGTCCTTGCATATAGTGCACGTTGCTGTACTGCACATCCTTGTGCTATGCTTCTTAATAGAACAGTTTATACATAACGAAAACTTCTTGAGGTCTTGCCGTTGCATCTTGTCTAAGTTTTAGGAACTGAGGACAATCTTCATATTTATTTATTTTAAAAATGGTAATTTAATCCATATGGATGAAAATTTTTCATTTTTCAATGGTTTCTACAGTAAAATAGTGGTTTGCCGTAGCTGCATCAATTTTTTCAAATTAACGACGCATGTTGCACTTGTTGCAATTGTTTACATTTAACGATTTATCATCGAGATGGATTGAACTAGTTAGTAACCATTGGCAGTAAATCATGATTCTTCATTCAGTTGATTGTTTTAGTGAAATAAGTATGTGTGACATCCACAATGGAACACGTTTCAATCACCAAATATCAAAGTGAGATTGATATTTGGCTTGAAGCAGGAGTCAGTCAAAATCTTTGAAAATAGTAATTAAAAGAGCAAATATGTCCGCGAAGAAAACAAGTTCTGCTGAGGATAAGGATTTTTTGTTACAATTTCTTGAAATTGAAATGGTGCAAGCAATACATAAGACAAGAGGAAAGTGAAATATTATTAATACAATATTAAAAATTTAAAGAAAAAGCCAGGGTACAAAAATCTTCAAGAACGTGCGCTCTAGAAAACGTTCATAAATGAAGATTTCTTATTTTTGTTCGTGTTCATATATGAACGATTTGATAATTTCGTTCTTGCTCTTGCTCTTGAAAATGAGCTTGTACAGATTTGGCTTTTGCTCATACGCGAGCGTTAAACAAACGAAAAAAAGCTCTCAGCTCTTTATTCATAATATTACGCATAAGTATGTGCGCTCTTAAGATTAAAATTGCACACGCTCGCGTACTAGTAATATGAAAAAATTTTTCCACCGCACTCGTGCATGAAACAGAGAAAAAAAATTTTTAGGCTCTCATACATGAAGTAAGAGCAAAGGAAAGCGAAAACGCACTTGCTCATGAACGAGTACCTTGGAAAAACTCTCAATGCCGACAGGAAGGAAGGTAAATAATAAATTCACACACTAAGAACCAACCACAGACGCGCAATAAGGCGAATGAAGAAACTAAATAAAAGCGGCGCTGTAGTGGGAGAGAAGATAGCATCGTTGATTGATTGGAATTGTATTGCAACACTTGAAGGGGAAACAAAGCCAGTTTGAATCAGGATGTGAGTTTCGAGTCGCGTAATTGGAAAGCATAGATCCCAACTAAGTTTTCATTGCGAAGACATTGATTGGCGAAGTGCTGTTGTATGGACATACGAATCAGGTAGAAATGGGCGCTTACGTTGTAAAAAGTTGCCGTCCAACATACTCACCGATTTTTCATTCTGATTCAATAAGTTCCAACTATTTCCCAAATTTAGTGAACATACGTCCGCCAACACCTTCCCCAAATCAAATCAATCAGTAAGTCAATGTTTAATTCAAAGTAAACAAATCAACATACAGTAATAGGAAAGTTATTTACATTCCTAAACTCAACAAACTTCTTTGGAGCAATCGCAACGACAATCCATGATGATGATCAGAGACAACATAACAAAATGTTTGTTTTTTTCAAAATTTTCCTGCAACTTTCTAATTGTTCTTCCGTATATTTACTATTACTAACTTAAGGTAAGAACAACTTTTTTCTTTCATATATTTCCATACACCAAGTAATCCAGTAATCCAGATCATTATTCAAGAGACCATTCGAAAATGTTCGATATTGTCCACTGCCTTTTCCTCTCTTATTTGTTAAAAATGTACTTAGTGTTTTCTTTTATATTTTAGATGTAGGAAAACAATAGTATTTATCCAACCGGGAACAACAAAACAAAAAAAAAATATATATTTCCTCTTCGAGCAATCTTATTGATCAGACTATTACCTCGCAACTAACAAATTTATATTTTTTTTGTTTATCAGAACCAAACAGCCAATGACAACGAGAAAGGCATACTTCTCGATTGTCGCAAACGATCCCAGAAACAGAAACAAAATTTTCTTTATTAACCGCACATCCGCCCGAAGTTAGAGCACAATCTTCTTCTTCTGTTCTGTCTTCTAGTGCAGTAAGCACTAGTCACTCACATCCCAGTGCCTTCCCCTCAACCACCTTTTTATTCAAACCCAGAAGCAACTGTGTTTAATACTGCAACAAACACAACAAAAAGCACAGCTTTTACATCAACAGCTAGTGCAGTTTCAGAAACAACAACAGTGTTCTCAGCTACTGCATCGATTGCGTCATCACATACAGTTACTGTGACATCAACGAACACCCAAACATTAAATCACAACATCAACAGCCCAATGCTAGAACAAGCAAGCTGCATGGTAACAGCATCAGCAGCAAACAGCGAAAGTAGGACATCACCTGAATCGATAACGGCACCAACCAATAGAAAAATTGTTTTACACAAGCTAAAGTAATCAAAAAGGCAACTGTATCACCAGCAGGTTTGGTGTGGTTCCTCTTGATCTGGAGGTCAGGCGAAGAGCCATTGACTTCAAGATCAGGAGAGGATTACCATTGCTGCAGGATGAATGGTTATATGGGATGGATGTGGAGAGCTTAGGTCGTAATGTGTGTAAGAGAATGTTGAATGAGTGTGTCCTGTCTGACTGGCAAATCAGATGGGACAGTTCTGTGTGTGGGCGGGTAACATACAGGTTCATTCAGGATGTCACATTTCGGTCGACCGGACTTTGGTTTTAACCTATGGCTCGGATTCCTGTTGACTGGTCATGGTTCCCTTAAAGCTTTTTTGTATTCAAGGGGCCTAAATGACAGTGCGGAATGCCCTTTTTGCTCGACGGACGAGACATGGCAACATGTTCTCTGTGAATGTTCTCGGTATGATGACAAATTTTACAAATTATAAAAACTAGATAGACTTCGTTGCCCCGGGTAGGCCTATATAATGGCCGGCGGATCTAAGAAAAATTCCCATTAACGACTTTGGTATCAAAATATATATACCTATCAGCAGTTGCTCATTATGAATTTCATCCGGTCACTCACCCGTTGATATCGTTTTACTCGATTTTCTGATAGTTGAGGATCGCCCGTATAGACTTATAACTAATAAAACTACGACGGTCAATCAACAAGTACTTAGCCTTCCGACCGATGGCACTGCTGTTACAAAATAGTATTACCATCGTGCAATATATTCTTTTAGTAGCCTACTGTCAAAGTTTCAATCAATATCCTTCATTAGTTTTGTTTTGATAGTCTTCGGAAGCGAGTGTGTCGGTCAGTTTTACAAAAATAGAAAAAGAGCAATATCGTTCGGTGATTCGTCTCTGGTGTGTTTGGCGCTGTTTAATCGTAATCCGGCGGAGTTCTTGCATCGTTTCATGACCGTCGATGAAACATGGATTCACTGGTGCACAACAGAGACGAACCAATATAATTGCAATATAAAAAATATATTAGTTCTCACATAGAAATTGCATCTGCGATCAACTCTGAAAGTAACACCGACAAATATTTGAATGAGTAAAGTGTCATATTGGTAGCTGCAGCTGAGGTATCAACGCCTGCGACAAGATCAGCAGAAAATCTTTTTCAAATATAGAAATTGAAGAACTGATTGCTTCTAAACGACGACTGAGAAGAGATTGGCATCAGTACAGATCTCCTACTACTAAACAAAAGCTAAAAAATTCAACAAAAAAACTAGTGAAAGCACTTTTAAGCGACCAGCTCGAGGCAAGTGAAATTGATTCTATTATAAGGACTTAACTGAACCCCAAAAATTCTGCTGGTTATGATAGTATTGTGCCAAAGATGATAACTGAACTTCCAAACGCTATCCTTCGAATTGGATACTTTCCAAAGCAATGGAAGAAATCGGTTGTCATAATGGTTCCAAAGCTCGGGAAGGATAGGACATGTCCTTCTTCATATAGACCTATAAGTCTACTTCCATATCTTTCTAAGATATTTGAGAAGGTTCTTAAAGCCAAACTCAACCAACATTTACAAACAAATAGTACAATCCCAGATCATTAATTTGGTTTTCGATCAAGACATGGTATGATTGAGCAAGTCAACAGAGTAACTTCGGGAATAAGATCTGCCTTTGAACAGCGAGAATATCTGTCAGCAGTATTTCTTGATGTAGCTAAAATTTACAAAATTAAATGTTTGCTACCCTAAAATCAACATAAAGTCTTGCAATCCTGCATATCAAATGTCAATCTTGTAGCCAGTGTTCATACAAGGAACTCATCTCATCTGAATCGTAACGATCGTGCAACCCTTTTCATTACTTAGTGGGTCGCAGTGGTAAGTGAACCCTTTCCTCTCCCATGTAGGAATGACACACGTGTATTAGTTTTTAAGATTTGAAACGTTATTGTTAGTCCTATTCATAAATTCCTTCTGACAGTAAAGTACCCGGAATTTGTTTACAGCAGCTGGTTAAATCAGTCCACCTCACATTACCACCGCCTTAATAGTTGTCGGTTGTCTTTAACTTAACAAATCAATTTGAATTTTTCCTAATTAGTCATTTTTTTGTAAAAAAAAAAGGAAACGTAAATATGTTTTTAGTAAAAAACACCGGTTTCAAAAACTTGTCTTCACCAATGAATGTAAAGGGTAGCACTCGACCTCTGTTGGGCAATGCTGTGGGTGTGGCATTGCAATAAAACGCTTTTCCGAATGCAGTGTATCGCAAAAAACTTACATCTTAAAATATTATATTAAAAGTTAAAAACTGAAAAAATAAGTATGCAACTCTTTTCATTAGCATACGTTCATCATTTAAAAAAAAAAAAAAAATATTATTGGGAGTACAAATTAACTAGGTCCGTTTTTTGTGTTCAAAAAAATGTTTTTTTTATTGAAAAAAAGTAAAAAATACATCATTCAAAGTATTGTCCGCCAGAAGCGACTACTTTTTCCCATCTCTCTGGTAATTTTTGAACACCATCTCTATTGAGAGCCATTTTTCGATTTCTTCAAAAGACCCGAACCGGTGACCCCCAAAAGAGCAAGGTCTGGAGAATACGGCGGGTGGGATAAGATCTCCCATTTCAGCGTTTCCTGGAAATTTTTGAACGTGGGGCCGAGGGGGCTTAGGATAGTGTGCGCTAGGTTTAGGTAAAAAAGTGCCTGTATTTCGACAACATCGTCACCTACCATATCTAAGTGACGCTGAAGCCATCATGGTAACTTATGGGGTGACCAAAACAAAACAAAAAATCAAAAAATTATCAAAATTGGTCTAGCCTCTTAGGAGATTAAGAGCCCCGAAATTTTGTACACTAGAATTTTATATTATATTGTATATAAAGATATATGTACAATAGGAAACAAATAAAATCGAAAGAACAAAACGGTGATGATGGGACTAGGAAAGAAAAGAAAATAAAGGGGAGATACGTATGGTTGTGCTGGCTGGTGAAACCATTCAGAAGAATCAACAAAACCAGCCAAATTCCCCAGTGGGACTCGCCACACTACCCAAGTCCTCAAAAAGGGGACTTCCAAGAAAGCAAGGTCGCGTTCTAAGTATGGCAGGACAGTCATACAGGAGGTGCTGAATACTTTCTTCTTCTTCCTCGTTTTGGCAGCTACGATAGAAATCCTGGTGAGGAACGTGCAACCTCTGAGTCATTCGATATAAAATACCATACAGGGGTCTGCTTACGTCCTCAACTGCTCGAGAGATGGGAAAAGATCCCCCTCTGGCACACTCATCCGCTATCTCATTTCCTAAGAGACCAAAATAGCCAGGTTTATCTCTTTAGAGTGCCGTCGATCTAGATAAAGAGCCTCAACAGTACTACGGATGATTTTACACTTAATACTATGTGCCTATAGAGCCTTAACAGCAACAGGCTGTCAACATAGATGAATATGTGTAATCCGTGTAATACTTAAAACAGATTCCAACAGTTCCCTGATGATGGATAGATCTTTACCCGATACCATTAGAACCAGATCATCCACGTAAGTCGTCAACAATCTTCCTGCTTCAGTATTAATTGAAGGTTATTTAGAACCAGGGTTATATCCCCCCTTCTGTGGAACCTCGTAATCTTCTTCCTTCTTATCGTGGCAGGGCCCAGGTCGGAGTTTATCACCCGACAGCGTAGCATGTTGCTGAGCCACCTGGCAATCGCCGGATCTGAATCAATATTTTCGAGCAATCCTGAAATTGATTCGATTCTGACGTTGTTGAAAGCTCACTCGTGGAGCCGAACACGTAAACTCGTTCCATTGCAGTACTAGAGCAACCCGGAAAATCAATGAACAGCTCCAAAGACTCCTTGCTATTGGCCGCGAAGCTACCGTTCCCATTTTGCCTTATTGAAAAGCCTTCTCGCTTCCCGTCTAAGTTGCTCGAGCTCCGGTGTCCACCACTCATTGTAGTTGCACCTTGGAGATCGGCCAATAGGTTAAATCTTGAATTGCCAGCATGTCCGTGACAATCTGAGAAGACCTCTCCAGTATACCTGAGTCCAATATAATGCCAGGGTTTTATCAATAACCTTTGCCCCTGTTACAAATAACTAGATTCGTAGACAGAATGTACTCAAAAAGGAATTACCCCCGGCTGTTGGTATTTGTGCTCAGCCAATGGGCATGATGGGAATTTACGACATACTCTGGAATCACATCGATTCTCTCGTTCTTAGTATCCTGAACTTTGGAAGATCAACCTCTTCGAATGGAAGGTAAACGGAAGCGAGGTAAAGACTTTTACCGTTCTTCCTCTCACAAACCACTACTGTGAGGTCCTTGTTGCTTGCGAGAAGAGAAAAGAACATTAATACAATCCCTTACCACGATACAGTTTCATGACTTACCCACGATCTGTGGAGAGAAGTGCTCGTTATCCCCGACGACTCAGGCTTCGAACTCTGTCACTCCCAATCCAGGGTTTCTACATGAGTGCCACATCAACCATCTCATCCTCCATAATTCGCAACAGATCCTCAGAGGGGACTCTGGAGCACTGCAGATTAATTTGCACCACCTTAAACTCCTCCATTTGTCCTAATATCTTGATCTGAGATGCAGGCTCTAACTCTGCCCAACTCAAGTTTCAGCTGGTACTGGTTTTTAAGGACTAGGGTCTTGACAGCTGGGTAAATGCTGAACCAGCGATCTTTACCATTGCCCTTAACGCGTGTTCGCCTTCTGAGAAAAGCTGAGGCATCACTCTCCAGTTCTAGATTTTGGCCTTTTATTAGCCGCAGCGTGGTTGCATCTTCGCTAGTAGGAAGCGGTACCCAAACCTTCATAATGGCCCTCACTGGAGAATCTGATCCGTCGATATCACTTACAACTTTACATCCGGGCATAGCTCACCAACGCCGCTTCCTATGCTCTTGAGAAACCTCCAGAAGTATCCAATCACCGGTAGTGTGCTTCCCTTCCGGGTTGCTTTTGTCAATAGTCGCCAACTGGAGTTCTAACACGGTTTTCTCTGGCCTTTTACGCTTCTTCTCTGTTACCTTCACTGAGTCATAAGACCTTTACCTCTTGTTCGAGCTGGTGCCTTTACCTGCTTGCCATCCACAGACTCCGTGTGCAGAGCTGCTTTTGACCGAATGTCCTCAGCAGGTGCGATCTTCTTGGGTGGCTTTGCGTTAATTTTCCGCTTATCGGCCCTCTTAGGTAATGTGCCGGTGAGTAGCGCTACACCCAGAGGAGCATTGACAGATGCCTAACCTGGTTTCGACACCTTTAGAACCGTCACCGCACCAGGAGTGGCTTACAAGGAAGCCGTGCCCGATCTTGATGTCGATTCAGCAGCCATCGGAGCCGACACTGCGAGCAGTGACGAGGTCAACTTAACATCTGTCGCTCATCTGACCGCCACTGCACAGAACGACGGATCATCCGCAATGCCATGCAATCGTGCATAGCGCCGCACGTTGTACTCAAGCTTTTTCTTAAGTGCTCCTCCTTCGAAGTTTGTAACTCTGGGGTACACCCAATAAGCTTCCTAAGAAACTTCCTTGAGTTCCTGTATCCCGCCTTTTGTTGCCGAAGGAGGTCGCCTTTCCATTTCCGGGCTCAGGTGTGTCAGCTGGCTCCGGATCCAAAACGGCCTGCATCGCATTTGTGGGTTCATCATTTATTGGAAGATGAGATAGCGCAAGCGCCAGCTCATTATCCACCGATGAACCCGTTAACACAGGGTGTGTACCCCCTATCTAGCTCCAATGCAACCTGTCTCCGTAAAGGGCGCTCATTTGTATCCTGAGCCTTCAAATCAGGGGCCAAATGATCCACCTCCAACTTATGAGGCAGCGCCTGACGCCTGAGGCCTGCTACTGGTGCCAGGGTATCTTTCCTACGCACAGTAGATAAGGAAATCCCAGCCCCCACCGCGGAGTCCAAATCCTCATCACCACTACCCGGTGATCGGAGAAGGAAATCTTCCTCCGGTTCATTCGCCATATTGTTGTCCATAGCTATGTTGAAAAATGTTTTTTTTTCAAAGAATTATTAAAAGAATAAATAGTCAACCAGGTATACATACATAGTAGAAAAAAATAAAAAATTATAAAAAGTAAAATTTCAAAAACTAAAAAGTATCGAAAAAAGTAAAAGTAGTACCATGGCGTACTTCTCCAACCTTAATAATTTATCAGTGCACAATCCTACTTACCTATGTGTGATCAAAACATACTACACTTATATGTTTCTGTTTCCCTCTAAGTATTGAAAGTAGTGAAAAAGTGAAAATAGCAAAAAAAAAAATTGAAAAGGTGAAGATATAGAAAATAAGTTGCAATAGAAAATTTTACTGAAAATGAAGTAAGTCGAATAAAATAAAATAAAATACAATAATATAAAATAATATAATATAATGTAACACCCAATATAAACAAAGGTATACATAATAAAATAATAATATAAATAAGTATTAAATTATTAATAATATATTTATATATTCATATAATATAATACAATATACTTATAATATAAATAATACAATGTAAAAAAAGAAAAATTTAAAAATTTCAACAAAACGAAAAAGTATCGAAAAAAGTTAAAGTAGTACCATGGCACTACTTTTTTGAATTTCGTTCTTCCCAGCCCTAATAATTAATCCGTGCACAGTCCTACTTACCCATATGTGAGTAAGACATACCACTCTTAATACTTCGTTGTTACTCCATTCTATTGCTGGCATTCGAACAGTGAAGACGTGTTTCTTTCTTCCGCTCCTAAGCTCAGCATCGAAAAAA
>JBAMAW010001975.1:0-49992 GCA_037043295.1 Amiota minor | reverse complement strand
TAGCTAATTATGACAAAATACTGTCAAACATAAAAATGAAAGGTTATTAACATAATACAAGAGATTAAAACAAAACAAAAAGAAAAACATAATTAATAATAATAATAAGGGATTAAAATTAGTCTTAAAACAATTTTATTTAAAAAAAGCAAAAATTAAAATTTAACGCAAGATAATATATATGAAATCCACCCGTCTCTGAACCGTTGGAGGTATTTTTGCAAGCTATTCCCCTACTCACGGCCATTGTGGTCAGAGACAGAAGGGATGTGTGAGCCAATGAGCGATGTTCACTTCTTCTAGTAGCAGTTCGTTCCAATTCACGAAGCAACGAAGGACGATGATGTTAATCGCAGAGGGCGAAGTCTCAGGCGAGAGGACGTGATAGAACTTATTATAAAGAGTACATAAAACTCGGAAAGGATCATGTAGGGCATAGTTAGCTATTCATGTATCTATAGCTAAGGGAACGTAATTTCTAGATGTAGAACTAGGAACACAGAATCCAAGATGGCTTAAAAGCGCTGATAAATCAACATTACCAATAATAAGTTTGTGAAGAAAGCTTATACCAAGAGTTATTCGACGATTTTGCAATGATAAGAAGAAGCCTGCTAAAGTATGATAGCAAACGTACATTGGGATCCCAATTTAACCACGAAGTGCAAAGAGAAGGAATTGCTTCTGTAGAGACTCATTGCAGTCTTGATATTTTTTATATTGGGAGCTGCAGACACACCAACAGTATTCAAGTACTGGGCGGACTAGAGTGATGAAAAGAATCTTAATAGTATAGGGGATTTTTAGACCATCTTTTAATAAAGCCGAAAATACTATTAGCTTTATTTATAGTTGAAGAAATATGATGGTTGAAACTCAATTTAGTGTCAAAAATCACTCCAAGGTCACTGAAAGTAGAAGCACGCGCCAATGAATTATTGTCTATCGTATAAGAAACTAATTGAGGTCTCATATGATGAAACGTCATGAATTCAGCGCAGTTTAGCTCCAAAGGATTACGTAAATACCAAAATTGGAGTGAGGTTAGATCCTGTTACAGTCTAATATGAGTTTGACATTATCAGCATACATCAGAACACGAGAGTATTTCAAGGAAAGAGGAAGATGGTTTATAAGATTGAACAATAATTGGCCGAGATGGCTTCCTTGAGGAACATCAGAAGTGACATCAACTGGATTAGAAAGAGTGAAGTTAAATAACACTCGTTGAATTCTATTTTTTAAATAAGAAGAAATCCAATGAAGATGTTGCGGGAAACCTGAAAGGTCCAGCTTATGTAAAAGCAGATCATTTTCATATGAAAACTATATCCTCTTAAGCAACAGACCATTGTACCATGGATTTTTGGTTGTTTTCATATCTTCTTTGTATACAATTCCGGCGTGCGTGTGTGCAGTTCTTCTCCTCCTAAACGGCTGACTATAGATGTAAAAACATCGATTTTTACCTATTTTCCATTATTCAAAGGAAGGTAATCTTTGGAATCTGGAAGTTCTAATCCATAGATTCTATACAAAAACATTTATTGCAAGAGTGTATAATTAATGTGTTATTAAAACACCCAGTAAAATTTCGCATGTTTGATCTTACATTGATCTAAACAATAGCCATTACTCCTGACCCTTCTGATTTTATTTCATCATATTACCCATTTGTTTGTTTGCCTAAAAAGTATATATACGAAGTCTGTTCAAAAAGTATCACGAATTTTGTGTTTTTTCAAAAAGTATTTAATTATTCATCAATATCTATTTTATCCCCTTCAAAGTAATACCCACCAGATATTATACACTTGTGACAACGTTTTTTCCAATGCTCGAAGCACTTCAAAAATCATTTTTTGTGATGTTGTTCAGCTCCTCCTTCGATGCCGTCTTTATCTCCTCATTCGTAGCGTAGCGTTGTCCTCTCATGGGGCTCTTCAATTTTTAGGCAAAAATCGAAGGCGAGCCAAAACACATGCAAGCAAAGCATGTGTACGTAGCGTAAATTCAAAATTCGCGATATGATTCGAACAGACCTCGTATGTACAAATAATTGGAGTAAGAAAAGTACATACATACTATGTATGTAAGTTGTAATGAATCGCAGTTAAAGTTTTGTCTTGTTTTCCTTCTCAACATTTTCTCCTTTTAGGTCGATAGGTTTAACCCACAAATCTTCAATGGTCGATCCATTCCAAATAAAAAGATTTTATAAGTTCCTATATTTTGGCACGGGCATCACTTTTTTGGTTTTCGTACATTCTGCGATGTGAATGGCTTCGGCTTCTTCTTTGTCTATAGGTGTTTGATAATGAATACACGATGAAGAAATTCATCCAATTTAAGATTTCTTTGGAAAATCTTTAAAAATTGCTTGGAAATCGTCCAACTTTTCCGCTATGCTATGCTAAGTTCTGAATAGAGATTTTGGGTTTAAAATGTTATATAATTTTTCTTTTTTAAGACAATTATTTTTATCTCTTCTCAATAAAGTGAAAAACTTAAGTCAAACTTCCCTCAGATCACATTGAATCTTTTGAAAAGGTCGAGTTTTTGTGATAATTTCTTTGTTTCTTCATAAATTTTGCTGTTATTGGTGCTTACCATAAATGCTTAACGAAATGAGAACACAATATTTGTTCTGTTTATCAATTTTTCTTTATTCGTATTTTTATAATTTTAACCCTTTAATGTTTGATGTACGTATGTGTAATATAAATTTACTTATATAGAAAGACTTTATTGTTATTGTATTTGTTAATTTTTAATATGCTAAATAATTATTTACTTTGATTGTTGTGTAAAAAGACGACGCGTTTCGATTGAATGCAATAAATCCGTAATGTTTATGTGGTATAAGGCTGAAAAACTCAATACTCAATTTTATTTTGTTATCCATATACTTACGTCATCAATAAATAATCCATACTGCACATCCATTACACACTCATCTTATCTGATCAATTAATTGTCACATTTTTAACTACCGTTGTTTTGTAAATGTTGCATTTGGTTGTTATTTTCTTTTTGCATGCGTATTTTATTTTTAGCTTAGTTTACAAACAATTTTTTTTTTTGCTGTGGTTTATTAATTTTACTTATTCTAACATTTTTTTTATTGTGTTTACATATTATTATTTGTCTTTTTTTTTTTCTTATTAATTTTTGTATTTTTGCATTTCTGTTTTTTTTTTATCTTTTCGTTTTTGCATATAGTGCATTAGGTTAATTAAAATTTTTTTTTAAGTATTGTATATGCATATATTGTATGTATATTGCATACAATAAAAAAGGTGTTCGCTGTTGTATACCTTTATTGTATATACAATACAAGCTTTTTGTATAGTTTGCATATGTATGTATAGATTTTGATGAATATAGTTGTTATAAATAGGTTTTAGGTTTCACAAATTACATAAAGGGATATTTTTTGTTTAATTGAGTTAATCTTTTGTTTTGTGGGCAATATATTTAATTGTTTATTTATTTTTATTATATCTGTTATTATTTTCGTTATTATGATTTTTTTTTTTTTTTTTTTTTTGTAATTTTATGTAATAGAATTTTGATACATTTCTTGTGTAATTTCGGTTTTAAATTTTTATAATTTTAATTTATCGCATTTTTGGATACGGTGCCGATCGATAGCGTACACTTTCACGGGAACGTGATCCAGTTTCATAGTGAGAAGACGAATGAGACCCCGATCCCGATGTTGTAGGTCGGTATGATGATGATGAACGACCGTTACTTGGTTTTGCTATTTTGAAGAAAAGTTTATGGGTTTTGTTGAAATTTTTTACGTTTGGAGATTGGCGTCGGTAAGATTTAAGTACACAAATTTGTATTTGTATTTGTTTGGCTAACGAAACGAATTTAAATAGTTTTTTTTTTTTTTTTTACTGTTTGAATTTAATGCACTAAACCCGATTTAAAAGGAAACTCATAGTCACTACTCTAAGATGCAAAATTTTTCATATGTAATCAACTCTACATATGCACATGTGTATATAGGTACATAATCGATACAATGGAAAACAAAATAATGGGCATGTTTTGCACTTTTAGAGCAAAGTCATTAAATAAGTGAAACCAAAGTCTACTGGACGCTGACAGAGTCACCATTTTTATTGAAGTAGTGGACGGCCCAAAGTCCTTAAACCTCAATCCGAAAGAAAATTTGGGGCCGTTGGAGAAGGGGAGGCTTTAATAGAGCACCCACTGTGGAAGATTTACTTTCGAGTAGAGTGAAGCTTAAATGAAATATTTTTTATAAAACTAAAAATTATTGATAAAACTGAATAAATGATTCAAAAACAGTTGTCAAACATATTTTTTTTACTCTAAACGTGCAAAAAATGCGGACTATTTTGCTTCCCATTATACATATCATTTATATCAACTGTTAGTAAAATTTTCGTTATCACAAAACTAGACGGCGTCGTTGTTGCATTTCATAATGTTGTCGTCTTTGACACAAATCGATTAAGACAATCGGTATTGTACTAAACACAACAATTTAATTTCTTTATAGCTTTCAAAGTAATGTGTACATCCCATGCTTTCAACTTTTGTGCTATCGAGCTACATTTACGTATTATTTTCGTTCACAGCTGATCAAAAAATGCAAAAAAAAAATATCTGAGATCATCTTCTATGTTAATTCGGTGTACATGTGAAAAGAAAAACACGATTTACATTCAACCTATGTAGCCACACATCCCAACCAGAGTTAAAGAATATTATTCGTATATACAGTCGAATTTCCATTACTCGAATCACCATAGAATTATTTATTAAAACTTAGAAATTTAGTGAAATTACACACATTTTAATTTACTTGGCATAAGTTTTCCAAGATATTCAGAAATTTGTATATATGGTAAACATATACATATTATTTTATTTAGTTAGTTTCGGTTGAATTTAAAATTATCACGGAATCTGTACATGGAAATGTGTCGAATAAAATCTTCCTCCGAACCATCGTCATCATTTTCATTTCACTTGGAGTTGGATTTACTAGCTCTGAGCGATGATGTTCAATAATGTCGTCATCTGAATGAAAACCTGATGTGCAAATCTCATTTTCTATATCATTATAATCCTCAAAAGTTATACTAGGATTCAATCTTAGCCAAGCTTTGTAATCAGCTTCCATTAAGTTTTCATCATTATCAATATTAGTTAAGAAAATTTAAGGTATGCCATCTTTATGCTTTTTGTTTGCGTCCAAAAGTTTTAATGCTACAAAGCAATTCTATGTAGGAGGATGTTATGTTTTGAATATTCTGGACAGTGCTTGAGTTATGGGGTTATTCGAATTGTGGAAGTTAGACTATACGTTTTAAGTACACAATTATTACAAGAGAAGTAAAGACCCCATTCACCCCTTTTTCACATAACCTTTTTACTCATTTATACAGCATTGATGATCTGACCACATTTTTATTGTAAGTTTGTGTTTGTGAAATGTGTAGACAAAATTAATAGTATGGATGGATTTATTTCCATTGTTATTGGTTTTACTTTTGTTTTTATTTGGTTTTGAGTTAATTAGAATATTTTGCGGTTTTAAGTTGTTGAATTTGTATTACTGCAACATAATATAATTTAAACCTTTTATTTAAATCGGATTATATAAGATTTGATTAAACTGTTTTCTGTTTATTTTTTCTTCTTTATTTTCGCTTTTTATGTTCTAGGAGTAGTGCATTTGATAAAAACAAATTTAAAACACAATCATTTTTAAAAGTTTTCTTGTAATCTCTCTTGTAAATTTCTCTTTGTTAATCGATATACGTTTTTTGTTTTATAAATTGTAAATTATATTTAAATTCGCATTTTTTTCTGGTTCAATTTCGCGACATATAATATTAACGAGATGCATTTTGTTTGCCTTTTTTACAGGCTTTCTTCATTAGGGTTTCTTTATTTTTATGTTTTGTAACCTGTATAGGATTGAAAAAACATTAAGATAAAAATAACATACCTGAGTAGGCAGCGGCGTATGAAGAGGACGAAGAATGTGGATGATACTCACGGCGGTAGTCACGCTCGTAAGACCCACTATCATATTGAGTATGATGGCCGCTCGAATGTTTAGATGTTTGCGGTGGTGGCGTAGCGTATCTATCGTACTCGCCATGATGATCGTACATTTCGTGTTCCCTCGACCTAATATGGATAAAAGTGTCATAAGACATTTGCATATGTTTAAGTATGGTTAATTAACGCACCTATGAGCCTTAACAAGTCCATAATTTGGGTCATCCATAACGTAACGTGCTTTTTCTAATATAGAGTATACTTTTGGCTTAGATGTTGCTGGTGGAGGTGTTCTACACGAATACAAAGTATCATAATTTAAATTAAGCTTTCTTGGGTTTTTATTTCCTCGGAATACATATATTAACTTTATTGGAAGTTTGTTTTTTCACATCCTCTTTTACTTAATTTGAGTCAACCCCAAAAAATTTTTTTTCAGTCTCATCGAATTTATATTGTTTACATTAATTTTAAAGATAGGCATATAGGTATATGTATAGTGAAAATAACAGTATTTCTCCACTATTTAATGGATGTTATTATAAATATAAACCTTCCTCTTCAATCACTCTATCTATTTAAAAAAAACCGCATCAAAATACATTGCTTAGTTTTAAAGATTTAAGCACATATAGGGACAGAGAAAGCGACTTTGTTTTATAATATGTAGTGATGATTAGACATATTTTAAAATCAATCAGTAGTCTGTCTTAACTCCATCTTTTTGATTGTCAGTTTTTCATATCAATAATTCTTTAAGCATAAAAAATTTTGCCAAAGTAATTAATTGCTCAAAACAAAAACACACAAAACCAGAAAACAACCGACAAAATCATTGCAAAAAATATTTTGTAAAAAGTGGCGAACAATTACTCAATTTTGCAAGCTACAGTACATAAGTAAATAATGAAATAACGAAGGAATAAGTAGTAATTTCGTTTCGAACCTTGTGCCAAACTAATTCTTTAGGAGATCCAACAAATAATATTAGTAAAATTATACCAAAAAATATACCAAAATCTATGGTAATTCTCTGTTGACATTATTAGCTTCAAAAAAGATTACTTTGCACTAAAACGGTAGGTTATGACAGACAAAAATACATATATTGTTGTTTTCTCTTGTACAAATATGTAAATAGATTTTAACAATTTATCATGTTGTTACGATCAAATCGCTCAATTTTAAAATTAAATATTCCCTTAACAGAGACTGTTGTCTGCAATCAAGACATTTGTGAGCTACTAGATTTACTTAAAACCAAAGCATGCGCGATGATGCTTTAATGCCTTTGTGGTAATCAGCGTAACTAACGTAACGTAACTATTAAAATCAAAATAAACTTCTTCGCCTAAGCTTGAAAATATTTTAGTTTAGTTTCAACTCTCTAGTTATTACGGTTCATGAGACATGAGCCGAACGGACAACGAAGTCTCTGCAATATGATTCCCTTTGGTAACCTTTGGGTCTTGAACCATAAAAAGTAATTGTTTTTCAAGGCATTTTTTAAGTAAATATAATTTTAGGTATTTTCATAGTCAGTATCTACATTTATCTGAAATAATCAATTATGGACGAATTCACAAAAACGCGAAAGAAAATGGAGACTGAATCTGAAATTAAATAGAATCAACAACTTACCGTGTGCTGTAAGCTCCGTGTTCCCCGTATGTTTTAGAGTAGTGGTGCGATTTTTTGTACAAACGGTCCTTTCCATCCATTTCACGTAATTGTTCTAGACGTATTTCGTCGTTTGCGTCGGGTATCATAAACTTACGAATTTCTGCCAATGCATACGCCAAACGATGGTATGCCTCTGAAGGAGGAGCAACGGTGGAAATTTCAACATGTAAATCACGACTCAAATGTGCATATTTTGGGTTTCCCGAACTTCTGAGCTCTTCCTCTTTCGCATGGTCTCGCATTGAATTGCGTCCCATTACAACCATCTTGCAAAAAGTTTCTTCTTGCAATTGACGTAGGGTATTGCCCTTAGGACCTAAAATTTTCCCAACAAAGTTGAATTTTGGATATTCTTTGATGGGAAATAACACCTTTTGGGCGACTCGTATTGGTTTCTCGCTATAAACATTAGCGTATATTTCTGGTTTTGGTATGCGACCACTGACCAGGATTTTCTCTATTTCTGGAAGTTAATCAGTATAAAAATATCCCCTTTTTAAAAAATAAATTTGATTTACCATCATCCAGCAAACGTTTTGTTATTGAATGTTTCTTCTCCAGTGTCTTCTTTTCCATCATACACTCTTGCAAATATGAATTGGTTTTTTCGTTTAAAGGTGGAGTATCATGTTGCTGTGCATGATTGGTCTGATGATTACTTTCAACCTCTCCGTCGGCAGAAGCGTCTATAACACTTCCTCCACCAACGACCGACGTTTCATCATCGCGGCGCTTCCTCTTATAATCACTGGTATCTTCACTGTAATCACGATCATAATCTCGTGGCATATTAATGGCTTCTTATTTTAACTAAATGAAGAACAAAAAATTTTTTAGTATACATATTTGCCATTCACAAAATTTACAGAACTAAAACGAGAACACTGTCACCAAAAACGTATACATTGCCGGACGACGCCTTTTGTATATATGAAATTTGCTGAAACAAATGTACTAAAACATGAATTCATTAATACATACCAATCAAAGCAACACAACTTTCACTATTTACTTTCAACTTTTCTTTTAATTATATATATCAGTTTATGGAAATTTTTTTCCTTAAGTAGTTTGTGAACGATTACATCGAGTTGTAGATAGCATCCCTGCGTTAATAGTATTCCAAACCGGAAGTACCTACTCAGCAATTACTTTGTGTTTGCACGTAGCATAAGTTTTCAACATTTAGACAACGGTTCTCTATGAAGTTTTTCTATCACATTTACACGACGGCACGAAAATTAGAAGTAGGGAAGATTTAATATATTAATACAGGCGCTGCATCAAAACGCTTGAACTAGATGCAGTGTCTTTTGCAAAGGGATTTCTGCATTGTGAACGGCAATTTTATGTTTTGGTTATACAAACAAAAGAACGTCGTTGCAAATTGTTAAAAATTAAAATTGAAAATGTGTGGTAAACATGATTTTTGAACAATTTGCAGTGTAAAGAAATAGTTCTTGCAATCACTTTTTTATTCCTGCTTCGCACTTTATCAGAATGTTAACAAAAAAATTACAATATGAAATTTCCTAAAATCATCATCAACCGTGTTATGTTGGGGCGCAACGATAGGAACAAGAAGGCACGTGACAATCACTAAAAAAAGGGGACACTACCAAAGAGCCACTTTCATAAAAAATTGTCCAACACTTCGCAGAGCGACCATTTTTATTACCAATGGATGTTGACTTCGGTGTTGGATGCATATATCCACATAATCACTATTTCACCATTTTCCCCTGTTGTTGAATTAGATGAACATCCGTGCTACATCTAAGGTTAATGCTGGTGTTACCGTTACTCTCATGACGATTTGATAATTTCGTACATTGTGAGACACTTTCGATATTGTGCATTTCATTGTGCTCATAAAGACTTTTAGCCGAACGTGTGGACTTAGTGCTACGTTCTGTTGAACTAGCCGATTCACCATCAGTATTTTTGCCAGGCGCAAGTTCCGATCCAGTTGTTGTATTACTAACACCTAGTAATTGTGGCAGTCAGCTTTGTTTTAAGTAATTCCTCCTTCTTCTAAGCCAGGATTTTATGGTGATAATTTTTGACAATTTCGCTGCACATTCACAATATGATCGACATAGTTTTTTTTTTTTTTGGTTTCTTGTTTTGTTTGGCGTTTACGAGGTGATATAAAAACTAGGCGTTCCTTTGTCGATGTTGCCTGCTCCACATTGCCAAAAAATGATGTAACCCAATTGCGTATTTTGAGCAATACGAGATCCATTCAGTCTTTGACGAATATCACTCAACATTAATTCATCGTATCATTTCCCCACAAAGATATCCTGCGGTACAAAATAATTAGGATCTGCTAAATATAAATGTTTTAAATGTGGCCTTTCTAAAGTGGAAATGCGGTTTTCTGGCATTTTCTGACTCACCTGGGGCAGAATATAAGCACTAACATTATATTTTACCTTCCTTTTGCATAACGGATACAAACTTATTTCCATTGCTGTCGTTAATCTTGAAGAATGATGCTTGAGAACCCTGATCCAAGAAGGCTCGGATTTGCAATGGATATCCATCGATAGCATTAATGGTAACTATTGCCGTAGAAAACAAAACTTCACGTTTTCAAGTAAATACATGTGATCCAACGACCACGCTAAATTGTGTTTGCTGAGTACCCACGTCGCGACCATTACGGACGTATCGGGGGTATCCGTAGGATCACACCGCCTGTCCAGGTGGATGAGAGTATGATGCCACTCAGCGCACTTTCCTCATTTGAAGCATAATCGATATTTATACACTGCTACTCTTCTATCAGCCACGCACATCTCGTTGAACATCTTACAATTTCGAATGTGATGGTCCTCTATTGCCACATATGATACACACACCCCCGTGTAGGCTGATAAATGTAGCCTTAACGTCATCCCGGTTACCACGTGGACCAGATCCATGTTGCTTTGTACTAGCACGCTGACTTGTCGATGCCACCTCATCACGACCCAAATAAGACGTAATCATCATTTGGTATTGGACAACGAGAAATTTAAAGAGGTCGTCGAACGTCGGTAAATTTTGCGTCGATGAAAATGATCTTTCCCATTCCACACGTAAACTGCTAGGTAATTTCTTCACCATGTACTAAACTAATACCTGGCTTTGTTCTATAAAGTCAACTCCAATCTTTTCCAAAGATTTCACACATGACCTACTGGTTTGCAAAAACCGTTTCAATGACTCTGTATCTTCGTTCGAAAATGATGATTGTTGATCAAAAACATCCATATAATGTTGTAATAACACCCTCTTATCGTCTTAGAAATTTTCTAGATTATTCCAAGCCACTTCATAGTTAGCTTTTATCAGTATTTATGCTGCATGTCACGCGCTGCATCCTCTGATAACGAATCTTTTAAGTAATGGAATCGATGTAGGTCAGTCAGTCTTGGACAATTATACACACGCGCAACAAACACTTCTCGGAACGATGGCCAATCTATGAACTTTCCACTGAAAGTTAGCAATTTAATAATTGGTACCGTTACCTCTACTGGAACAGCCTGCACCGTCTCATTAAAAACAGTTTCGTAGAGTGCAGTTGATGCTGCTACATTCTGTGCACGTTGCATAATAAATTCATGTCTTAAATCGGCCACTCCATCGACGTACGTCTCCTCAAATTCATCTCGCATTTCCGTATCTATGTATTCTTTTTTTAATTAGTTCTTCATTATCTGAACATTGAATTAGTGTTTGATGGTTCCTTTCAAAAGCCGACCGCATTCCCTCCAGCGACTCAGGCCACGCCGTTAAATATGTCTCAGACCGTAGTGTTGCACTCTTCTCTAACGACCGTCTCAAGGAATTGAGCAATGCCGATTGCTGCGAAATTAATTGTTTAATATTCATTATAACACCACACCACTTAATTAAGGTCAAATTGCATCTACCTTGCGTTTCCTATCCACCAGTTGCCAAAAGCGATCACAGGAAGCTCCAAAAAATTAATTACTAATTAATCAATTAAGAAAGACCACAAAAGCGAAACTAATTACTGATAAAAAAAAGCACTGGCGTCCGGACTCGGAGAGCGATAGTCGTCGACTGTTTCCCAATAATTAATGTTTTCCTTCTTTATTCGGGCTTCATTTATTCTATTTGGAGTGTTAATGTAGTTTTTGGATCGTACTCCCTAAGCAAAGCCACATTTAGTTCCTTAATGGTGTCGAACTGACGCCCACTTTTAAAACATTCTTCGAAAGAATGTTCCTGTTGGTTATGCTGCGCCAGTGACGGAGCACCAAACTGCAAAAAAAAATTAAAATGCGGTTTACGCGTAACTCATCCGCAGCAGACGGCACTCGTAAATTATTGATACCACTTGTTCTTTTTGTTTTATTGTGTTTGTTATCATAATTAGGAATAAGAAACTTCACTACTCGCTTCTTTTTTAGTTGTTATATTCATTGTAGACGTGTAGTCTCCCCCAAACAGGCCCTTAGGTCTTCACTTAGTTTTACGTCCGGACTGATAGCTGGCCACTCCGAAACAGCTATGTTGCTAAAGAAAAAAAGTTTTTTGTAGTGCGTGCAGTGTGAATTGGGGCGTTGTCCTGTTGCAAAATCCAATTATCTCCATACTGGACCCCACCAAACTCGATTACCACATATAACCAAAAATATTATTTTATGGAATTCTACATGGACGACTTTATTTTCACGATATTGTGTGTACGGTATTTCATCCGCTTGAAAGTCACCTGAAAGGAATTTATTTTACAAGTATACGATGATAGTTCAATTCATTCAAGGACGTACGAGATCATCTTTACTACGATTCAATTCGATCTCCATCGACTACATAAATAATAATAATTTTAAATTGAGTAGAATAAGTTGATTGTAAATTGTAGACACAAGAATAAGCAATTAATTTTTTACTTTTTAGTGCAGTTTTTGTTCTAGAATATTTTTTTAAGACGGTTTTCTATTTTGTTAAAATTTTTGTTTCTTTATTGATTTTTAGTGAATCAAGTTCGATAACTGTGGAGTTCTACAAGAAAAAGAATAGGTGAACATACATATGAATAGAGTTGAACATAGTACCTCCCCTCATCAGAATCTGCCTTGATAAAAATGGGATCAATAGGACCTGTCCAACAAGTAACGAGGTACAAAATATGTCTTCCAACAATAAACTTTACACATAATACAACTCAAGTAGCGCAATTGGAACGCGGGATATACCGTTCAAGCCATTTTTGCCATAGTGCGTGTCATGATATTTCCAAATAAGACGAGTTGATTTATCCATAACCCTCCGTCTGCCTGTCCTTCTGTCTATCTATCTGTCAGTCTGTGTGTCTGTATGTATACAAACTCCCTGAGTTTTTGAGCTAGAAACTGAAATTTTGTATGAAGCTTTCTTTTTCGGAATCAGCCGAATCGGACCACTAGGGGGTACCCCCAACCAAATACCTCATCCAAATTCAGGTTCTTATTAGAAAAACTTTTTTGTGTTTTGTACTATCGACTTAAAATTCAGAGCCATATGTACCAATCATATAAATTTCAAGTCCCTCGTTGGAGTATATGAAACTTGAACTGTGCATGAACGCATTGAAAATGATCCCATTTGTATTCATTGCAGAAGTCTGGGATCTAGAGTAATTTTTATTTTGTATCTTTGAAAGTCTATATCTCAATAACTAAGCGAGAATCGAAATCTACTAATCTACTAGAATAAGAATAGGTGAACATACATATTAGAGATGAGCTTCTAACAATCATATTTCCCACAATCGAAGGCTATCCAAAAACTATAATTAGCGACAACTGTTCTCAGCTAACAGCAGACGCATTCAAACAGTTTTGTGGTCATCATATTATAACTCCGTTTCACCCAGCATCGACTCACTTTGTCCAGCAAGATGCCAGGTGTGACAGTAAAGGATATTGATCAGTACTCCGTGACTGAGGCTGCCGCCGTCTTCTTGCAGCAGACTGGCAAATTGAAGGTACCCGAATAAATGGATATCATCAAGACAGCTAAGTACAAGGAACACGCAGCTTATGATTATGATTGGTTCTATATTCATTGCGCATCAATTTTGTGTCATTTGTACCACCGCAGCCCGGCTGGTGTTGGCCGTGCTGCTGATGATGAAACGCGCAAGGATTTGCAGGCTCTTGAGCATGCCCGTCTTGTCGAAAAGTACATAGAAAGTGGTTGCAAGTTGAGCCCAATCCGCCAAGGTCATTTGGATCGAATTGCCAATCAAACAGTTGCAAAACATCGCGACTCTACCAAACAATCTGGCGCCATTTTCATCATGAAGTAGACCTGTCTTAAATGTTCCATCTGTCAAAGAGTCACGCTGAGAAGACCCGGAATCCTAGATACTGCTAAAAATGCAGTGTCGTCTGCATAGGTGACTGTAGTCAGAGAATAGACTCCAGTGATTGGCAAATCTGTGGTGAGTAATGTGTACAAAATGGGGCTCATTACACTACCTTGGGGAAAACATTACAATAATGTTTTTGTCTCTTACTGTGAGCTAATTTTCTCTTTTCTGTCTTAATATTTTTCAATGCATTCTTTACTTCTTGCATGTTGTTAGTCTCTGCCATTGTCAAGTTTAAGAATTCTTAAAAATTATCTTATAAGTATAATGAGCCGAGCATTGCGGGTGTTAAGGGTCTCAAAATATTTTGTTTGCATTGCTTCTTTTTGCAAAGTTGGCGATGCCAATGCTTACAATTTTGATAGCACAATTTTCTTAATATTAAGTTACTTTTATTTTATTATATTAATTAACTAGTGTTACTCGGCGTGCCTTGCTACACCACCTATCCAATGATTGGGTGTTTTTTCTAAAAAGCTTTGTTGTATAATGTGTAATTAATAATTTGCGTGAATTGTTTGGATTTCTGATGAAGTGGTTCAGGTGGAGGGATAATTTCTTCTAATTTGACTTTTCCTTGTAAGCAACACATGCCTTTCGATTCGTCCTTGAATTTCAATGCCAAGCAATGTTCAAACACTACTGACATAGTACCTATTGGTACTATACGATCGTCCTTGTAAGAAATCGAAGGAACGTAATTCATGGCAGGATTTTCTTTATTTACCCACGAATTAGTAACTCGTGCTGATGATTCTCTCTCTCTCTCTCAGCTCTATATCTATCTTGAAGCAGACTGAGGCGAGCTTCACGTTCATCTCTTGCTGAACGTACTCTTTTGGCATTCACTGTGCTACAACCTATGTTCGAACGACGATGTCTTCCAGACATGACTTTATAATTTTTTGATAGTAATAATCAGACTTAAATAAAAAAAATCTAAAATCACATTAGAAGAAACTTTGCTGTGTAAATAATGAGAAGCTGGAATATTGTAGTGACAGTAAATGCTTTTTCCATGAATTATAACACTATGCCAACTACATTAATTTTAAAGATAGGCATATAGGTATATGTATAGTGAAAATAACAGTATTTCTCCACTATTTAATGGATGTTATTATAAATATACACCTTCCTCTCTTCACTCTATCTATTAAAAAAACCACATCAAAATACGTTGCGTAGTTTTAAAGATTTAAGCTTACATAGGGATATAGGGACAGAGAAAGCGACTTTGTTTTATAATATGTAGTGATGATGATGATGATTATTATATTTATAAATTAAATTGCAACACTTCGTACAGTCATTCAAATGTTCTGTCAGCAAGAACATCTAAGAAGGGTTTTCCCCAAGAACAGCTGTCATGAAATACCTGTCATCGTATCGTTTTACGCCACCCTGTATGCACAATATTAAATCTGCTTTCGAGCAACCAACCGTACGACAACCGATTCTGCGTACGGACAAGTTTGCATCTAATCAAAACGTCTTTGCTCGATATTACGCGAAGGGGTCACATGTTATTCATCGTTCGTACAAAGTATGGACTAGTCATAAGCCATAAAAATCAAATCAACCAAGGAGAACTATAAGTCACAGTTCAAATAACGACAATGACGACTGTAAATTCTGGTGGGCTCCTGACCTACTTTCTACCTATTACGGTTCATGAGATAGAGCCCGAGGACGGACGGACTGCGTAGTCTTCGTAATATGGTTCCGTTTGGTATCCTTTGGACTTGTGGCATCCAAGTATGGAGCAGAGCACTGCCTGCTCCATACAAAGATCGCACACTAAAACCTTACCTTACCTTAGTGGGAGGCGCTGGTACGACCGTAATAAAACTCTACATCGTGACCTACTCGACACATTTATATGCGAAAATTAAATAGACACACCAGTAGATATAATAACAGATTATTATATCAACCCAATCCAATAGCGAAACATTAACTAAATATAGACCTAGAAAAAAAACTGGGAAGAATTTATCCCTATGAACTAAGCAAAAGAAGATTCAATTAATTAAAGGTAATTGTTAGTTTAGTCAATACACGTTTCATGTATGTACTTACCTACTTATACAAGTATGTACACAATTAATTAGCAGAGTTGATTATTAATTAATTAATTAAATTATTCTATTTAAAACAAGTAAAAATAAGTTTAACTTCGCCTATGCCAAAGTTGATATACTCTTCACGCACCCGCTAGAAATGTTTTTGCCTACGCTCTGTGACAGAGCATTCAGAAATATTTAATTATTGATTCGACTTAGGCGTATAGTCAGTACACATAAGGCACTTTTTTATATTGATGGTATCCTATGTAAATGAATAGGACTAACAATAAGGTTTCAACTCTGAAAAACAAATACACGTTTGTCCTTCCTACAATGAAGCATGAATGCTTACTTAGCACTACGAGCTTCTAAGTAAGCAAAAGGGCAGCACGATCGTTAGGATTCAGTCGAGATGAGTTCCTTGTATAGACAAGGACTCTGGCTAACATTAACATTAACATGTCGAACTAGTTTGTCCTTGTAAATAGCTTTACGCTTGGAACATTCTTCTTTTACTGGTGGTACTTCCAGGTCTTTGTGAATGTCTTCATTCCTGATCTACCATGGAGCTCCCGTGAATGTTTTAAGTGTCTTGGATTGTGCTCTTTGTATAACTTCAATGTTACTCGCACTCGTGGTACCCCACAATTCTGAACCATAAGTCCAAATTGGTATAATAACGAAGATATACAGCATCACCTTGTACTCAAGTCTCAGTCCAGATTTAGAATTGATTAGCCAGTGAAGACTTTCAGCCCTTAGTTTCATATATATCTTTTTACCTTCTATATGCTTCCGCCAGGTGAGCCGTCTATCCAGATGAACGCCAAGATAAGTTACCTCCTGAATTTGAGAAATTGTAACACCGTTTAACGTTACTGGAGAACAAGTCCGTCGGTTGAATGTAAATGTAATGTGCTTACACTTCCCATCATTGATTTTAATTCTCCAGTTGGACCACTCCTTAAGGCTTTTAAGATGAGCATCCAAGCCTGCAGAAGCTTTAACTCGGCAACGGGAGCGGCTGATTACGGCAGTGTCATCAGCAAAAGTCAAAGTAACAATTTGACTACTTGGTGGAATGTCGCCAGTGAATAACATGTATAAAGTAGGTCCCAAGACACTACCTTCGGAAACTCTTGCTTTTATCTGAAAGTCATTTGCCATGAAATTTTTCTGCCTTACTATTGTACAAACACTCGATTTGATATGTAGGATTGCAGAACTATATGCATATTTTGGGGTCCATTTCATTTTGTAAATCAAACCCTCATGCCATACTCGATCAAACGCTTGTGCTACATCAAGGAATACTGCTGAGCAATATGCTTGCAGTTCAAAGGCAGTCCTTATTTCTGAAGTAACTCTGTTGACATGTTCAATCGTTCCATGTTTTATTCGAAAACCAAATTGACGATCTGGGATTGAACTATTTGCCTGTAAATGGTGATTGAGTTTGGCTTTAAGAACCTTCTCAAATAGCTTAGAAAGACATGGAAGCAGACTTATAGGTCTATATGAAGAAGGACATGTCCTATCCTTCCCGGGCTTTGGAACCATTATGATAACCAATTTCTTCCATTGCGTTGGAAAGTATCCAACTCGAAGAATAGCATTGAAAAGACACGAGAGAAATACTATTGCTGCGTTTGGAAGTTCAGTTATCATTTTTGGCACGTTTCTATCATAACCAGCAGATTTTTTGGGCTGCAGTTGAGTCCTTATAATAGATACAATTTCACTTGAGCTTGTTTGTAATGGAAACATATTTACTGAATTTGTGATTGTCTGGTGAGGAAGCACAAATTTGCTAGTAGGTAGATTAGGTTGAAATACGTGCTCCAGATGGTTGGCAAATACATTAGCCTTCTCTTCATCAGACCGTGCCCAACTTGCGGTTCTGTCTCTAATAGGTGAATTCAGTTCCACAGGAGTTTTTAGCGATTTTTGTGCTTTCCAAAGTGAAAATCTAGTGTTTGTGGGTTATAGAGGCCTTTGTGCCTCGAGCTGGTCGCTTAAAAGTGCTTTGGCTAGTTTTTTTGTTGCATATTTTAGCCTTTGTTTAGCAGTAGGAGATCTATGCTGTTGCCATTCTCTTCTCAATCGTCGTTTAGAAGCAACCAGTTCTTCAATTTCCCTTTTTGAGAACGATTTTCTGCTAACTTGTGAGCAACAATCGCAGGCGCTGATACCTCAGCTGCAGCAACCAATACGGCACTTAACTCATTAACAGATTTATCAATATCACTTTCAGAGTTGATCGCAGGTGCAATTTCTATGTGAGAACTAATATATTTTTTATATTGCATATATCGGAAGTTTTTCTTAGATCCGCCATTATGGGGAATTTAACTTATCCAAAATTTTCATTTGGATTTTCATCATCTCGTGAAAAGAGTTTTGCATCATTAAGATTGATTGATTCAGGGTCTGTAAAAAAATCACCAACATAGATTCACTAGAACTTTGTGGTTGCAACACTGGCCTATTACACTCATTTAGAGTTGGGGTAGTTAGTGAGATTGAGTGAGATTGGATAACGGAGGGAATTTTTTTGTGATTGCAAACGTTTCTTCAACTCCTTATATACAAGACAACATCTATAATTGTATGATTGCCCCCACAGTTACTGCATTTTTTAAAATCAAGATTATCGCGACTAAGTTTATAGGTTGCGGTTTCATGCAAGTCTCCACAAGCTACGCATACTGGACGAAGGGTGCAATAAGATTTCGTGTGGCCAAATTCCCGACAATTTGTGCATTGCACAGGATTTACTCGTTTGTGAGGCTCCTCCACAGTTACCCTACGATGAAGTAAAATTTTTCTTTAAGTGCTGCAACTTTGGGGCCAACTCAGTTTTGTACAATGGCTGTGGAATTTTATTTTTATTAAAAATATTGATCACTACTTTGACCTCAAACCCTTTTTCTTCCAGGGCACTCTTAATAACGCTACAAGTAACAGAGGGTTCAATGCCCTTAATTACAACTACCAGCCCTTTACTACTTTTAAGCTGATAGGTATAATAGTTTCTTTTAGTCTCCCTAAGGTAATTAGTTACAGAAATATAGTTTGTAGTTTGCTGTACGAGTTGAAGCCGAGAGATGTCGAAAGCCGATTTTTCGCTTCGGAACTGCTTCTTGAAAGACATCAAAGGAAGGGATTTTTGCACCGGGTCGTGACTGGAGATGAAAAATGGATATACTAAGATAAACCTAAGAAGAAAAAATACTATGCCAAACCTGGTGAACCCGTACCATCATCGTTTACATCGACGCCAAAGCAGAACATCCACGGTTCAAAGGTCATATGGTGGGACCAGACGGGTGTGATATATTATGAACTCCTAAAACCAAACGAAACCATTAATGCGGAACGTTATCGACTACAACTAATGTGTTTGAGTCGTGCATTGCGTGAAAAACGGCCGAAAGGCAAGGTTCCGTACCAGAATGGGGTTTGATTTGACTGATTCAAAAAAATGTACCGCACCTATATCAGAAACTTATAGTGTCTAAATTTCAGTTCAATAGTCCAAAAAAAAAAAAAAAAAATCGGATAAGAACCTGAAATTTAATGGTGGGTATGGGAGGTACCCCCTAGTTGGCCGATTTGGCTGATTCTAACAGATATGCAGCGCCTATATCAAAAAATTATAGTGTCTAAATTTCAGTTCGATAGAACAAAAAAAAGAAAAGTTTTTCTAATAAGAACTTGAATTTTAATGGGCTTTTATATGGGAGATACCCTCTCTAGCAATCCGATCAAACTGAAAATTAGACAATATAAGTTTCTGATGTATAGCCACCAAAGTAATCGTGGGATTACTGGATCGTATAGCTGCCATACAAACCAAAATATTTCTTGTAGGGGGACCCTTTTAAGTTTTTGAAAAATATTTTAGTTTTAGTATTTGTTGCTGATGCCCGGATAGAACTACACATTCTGTAAAAATTTCAACTCTCTAGCTATTGCGATTTATGAGATATGACCCGTGGACGTACGGACGAACAACGAAGTTTCTGCAATAGGGTTCCTTTTGGTATCCTTTGGGTTCGGAACCGGAAAAAGTTTTTCAAATAAATACCTAAATGTGAATTTGGGTTTGAAGAACTTGAATTTAAATTTTAGTAGTCCGATTTGGCTGGTTCCGAGAAATGTACTGCGCCTATTTTGGAAACTTATAGTGTGTCCAGGTTCCAGGTTGTAATCACACCCAAGTTCAATATTTGTTTCTCCATTAAGCCTCATATAAATTATGTTAATTGAATAGAATGAAGCTTTAAACGAGAATGAGATATAGTTCGGTGAGTGTGGGGGCTAGGTTCATTCGACCTACCTCAACAGGCACTCGATTAACAATCAATTTAAGGTAATTTTTTTAGTTGATTCTCTCGAAAATTCATTTAAAATCCAACCAAAACTCGTATTAAATATATTTTGCTACATTTCGTAATTATGTAATTAAATATCATGTCTTTTTTAATTCCCTAACGGAGTGTATATGCATATCTGAGGAACAGCCGCAGGTGTGTTTGGAGAACACTTTTTGGCAGTAAGGAAATGTAGTGAGCGAAAAAAGGTACTTCGTCAGTGGGAAAATGTGGCGAAAAAGTAACTTGGGGGTCAGCGTTTAGGTAGCACTGCCCCCTAACGCCTTGATAGGTACGGGCATGGCATATCTATGTAGACATCTAAAATTGCAATGGCGTTTGTGATTGGTTTAATCACATAGACCAGATACATGGACATATGTATATGCAATTCGTACGTATGTTTTTGAAGGGCGGATAACGTATAAAGTACACATTATATGCATATGTATGTATTGTTGCCCGTATGTATTTGGAATGTTTTGTATGTTGCATGTTGTAATATGTATTTTGAAGTTAGCAAATTTTGTATATACAGATGCAGCGCCATCTATACATGTAACGAGTCAAATCAAGTTAACGAGTATCGTTAAATGTTCTTATTCCTCATCACAAGATTAAGAATCAGGAACACGAAGGAGTGAGGAAAATTCACCATATTTTGCTAATTGCATTGTTGATTTATTGTCCGGAATTTACGCCGAAGCGTTGTTTTAAAAAGAAAATTTAAAATCTTCGTTCACTGAACCTAGTAATGGCGGAAAACGGAATGCGTGGAGGGCCGCCAATAAATACTGGAGCCAGTAATGGCGAGCACGGCGATCACGAACACAATACGGAAAATGATAAAACACCACCGCGTCTTAATGAGACTGCTCAAAAGTATATACAGCAACTGATGGCGGAGCGTATTCAAATGGATAGTCATTTTCCATTAGCGGTGAAGCTAATCGATGAAGGTAAACTAAATACATAAGTATTTATACTATTTATTTATTTCTAAAATTTAATGGTCTTATACACTTGGTTCTGCCACAGCTTTGGAACGTATTCAACTGAATGGACGCGTCCCTACTAGAGAGCAATATGCTGATGTCTACCAACAACGCACCATTAAGTTGTCGCAGAAAGTTCATGTGCCAATTAAAGACAAGAAATTCAATTATGTTGGTAAACTTCTCGGCCCTAAGGGAAATTCTTTGCGAAGATTACAGGAGGAAACGCAATGCAAAATTGTGATTCTTGGTCGTTTTTCAATGAAGGATCGCGCTCGTGAAGAGGAGCTTCGCAATTCTGCCGATGCAAAATATGCCCACCTCAATCTTCCACTTCATGTAGAAGTCTCAACAATCGCGGCACCTGCTGAGGCCTATGCACGACTAGCGTATGCATTGGCAGAGATTCGCCGATATTTGATACCAGATAAACATGATGAAATTCGACAAGAACAGTACCGCGAGTTAATGGAGGATCCTGAAGCTGCCAAGAAACTAACAATTCGTCAAATGCAACAGCAACAAAATAGTGTCGCCGGTCATATTACAGGTAGTGCAGCAGGAACTAGTGGCAGTGCTAACAACCGTAATAATGGAGGTGGCAATTTTAAGTAAATTTACTTTTTTTTAGTACTACTTACCAACAGACAATAACAATTCAATATTTTTAAGGCCAAAGTATCAACAGCCATCTCAGCACTATCATAACGATGAGACTGTTTACTACCGTTCACATAATAGCAGCTACCATCAGCCAAAAACCTTTGTGCCAGGTATATTTGTACATTTGGGCTCTACTATTAATCATTCAAAATTATTAATTGTAATTTTTAGGTGGCGCCCAAAGAGGCGGAAATCCAATGCATGCTACTGTGCCACCACAAGCAATTGTTCGTGCTTCACCGCCTGGAATGGTTGTTAGTGCTGCAAATTTTAATGGACGTATGGGTAACTCTGGAGGAACTTTGATGCCAAATCAAGCAACAGCCGGTGGGAGTGTCAGTAGCGCTGGCCCGCCTAATATACGTTATCGGCCAAACGGGCCGTACCAATTTATCAAAAAATAATATTAATGTAGCACCGCTGATTCAGCTATCCAAATCTCATCGAGTTTATCTTTATTATTTGTTATTAATTTTATCAAAACATGCTTTGCTTTTTTGATTACTTCAGTTAAATCATAGTATCTCCCTTTCACATAAACAGTAAATACATTTATACATCCCGCCCGCTTTACACTCTACCGCCTATCCTATACACAGACGCACCGCTAATGGTAGACACCATTTACATATAATGATTTTCGAAATCATGGTTATAAAATTTGAAATGTATTATTAAGAAATTAGATTAAGTAGACGCGAATGGTCTTTCCATACATACCGATTTGGATGAACACTCATTAAATTTGCGTTTGTTAAATTGTAGGCTGCTCAAAAATAGGAGTGTGTCAGAGTTTGAGGTCATTTGAAAAAAAAAAAAAAAAATAGAAATTTATGAGCGGTTGTAGCGGTTGACATTTATATAGAATTTTCACAAATTATAAAATACACTAACCGCTTCTCTATTGTACTTTTTGCTTTAACGTCAGATCAGATTTAAGTTATTTTATTTTTGCGTATTTTTTGTTTTAGTGATTTAGTAGCCTTTGACGACATAATTTAAAGGCTTATTATTTTTGTTAACCTTTTATTAAAAGAATATATCACAATCATTGGATTGAAGATTTGTGCTGATTAAGTTAAACATTAACATTTAAGCAATCTTATCATATAAAAACGTAAACGTAACTGACCTTTACTTTTATGGGACATTGCCATTGCCTTTTCTACGAAATGTGGACTTAATGATGGGATGAATGGAATGGTTAGTTTACTCTACGTTCTTTTAAATGAAATATGCAAGTTCTATTAAAGAGTGTTCGAAATATTTAACAAAACTTAATAAGGACAATTCTAGATTGATATTCAATATTCATTCTATTGGTATAATTATTTCCATATCAAATAGATGAGAATTATTTGTATTAAAACAGGAAACAATACTTGTCCCTAATTAGAAATTATCTTGTTGTGGGTCCGTACTGAGTTCTTTAAACGGATATCATGATTGTCACTAACAACAAATAATAAATATATTTGAATAACCAAAATTTCATTAATATAAAAACGTTAAAATAACAAACATTGTTATTGTCGTTGTAAGCAACTACAAATGTAATAGACATCACGAAAATATAACCTTTTCTTTTAATTCAATACCAGCAGCTGTTCGAAGAGCTTTATTTTTCACACTGGGAAGTGGAAAACCAACATCCAACATATAATAAATAAGAAGTAAAACACAAACATCCTTACTTTTAAATACATTGTTTTATATGTACAATGATTAAACATCATGTTTCAGCAGCTGCCCAGTAAATAAATACATAAAATATATTTAATAAATACAAAAAAATTTTATTGAAACAAAGCAAGAATCTAAATCTATGTTAAGATTTAAAGACCACGAGCATACCTCATTAGAAGATAAGGGTTTTGGTTGGTTAAGAACTTCAGTTGTTCGTCAAACCCCTCTGGTACTTTTTGAATCCAGTTTCGGTCTAAATAATATCTGATGCAATTGGAAAATTCTTTATCACTGTAGTTATCAATTCGAATGGGAACAAAAGGATCCAGGTGTATAAAGCCATCTTTTCCGAGCAAGTAGCATGGTCTGTGTGAGTCCATGTAACCTTCGGTCATTGCGATTTTGTCAACAGATAATATACACACTCCGTTTTTCCAATTGCATTGAGTTATGTTCAGGAACGGATCAGTTAATGTAATCCGACTGGGTGTAACGCGTTGTTTGTTGTCAGAAACAATGCGTGTTTCGTGATGAAAAAATGCATTAAATCCATCTATAGCAACCATAATTTTGCATCGGTCTTCGTTTGCATGCTGTTTTAATTCCATAATAAGTGCAGAAATTGTTTCAGATGCAAACTTGATCCTGGCAATGCCATGCTCAATTAGTTCGATAAGGGACGAGCCAATGGGTGTCGTTTCGCGTTTGCTCCACGAATATTCTTTACTAGTTTTTAAATTTAACTTTTTTAGCAATTCTAAATTCTGATTTTTAAAGTGCACCAACCAAGCAGCTGCATCAAATGGTAAATCAATCTGACCACTTTGTGTGTTGAGCGTCTCTTTTGGACGCTTCATCCAATTAGGTGCCCATGGCACGTGCACCAGCAGAAAACCATTTTGCGCGCCATAGTGTAAAACATGTGCCATTGTCAATGTCTTACCGGATCCATTTTCACCATAGAGAACATATCGTACAACAGGACGAGTAAAGTCTGTATTTCGTACATAATTAATAAGCTCTAATGCTGGTTGGCGAATCATTAAGGTGGCCTCAGCGAAAGATTGAATTTGTTTTTCAAATTGTTTAGGCAAACCACCACCACCAAAAATTTGTTTCTTCTTTTCGTTCGGAATAGAATAGTATTTAGCTGCATGAATCGAAGTATGGTCGCCTGGATTTGAAACGTTCGTTCGAAAATCATTTGTTGTTGTAGATGTGCAAAATGCTTTTGTAGATTTAGAAACCCAGGGAAGCTTAGCTAAATTCCTTAGCATCATTTTAGCGTCGGTTACGTATTTATGAAAAACTAAATTGTTCAGATCATCAGCTGTTACTTTCAAGGAGCTGTGAACGATAAGTTATGTGTTCTTAGATTAGGCGAATTACTGTGAAGCACATTAGTGGTATTCACGCAATGTCTTAAACGTCGACAAATCATATTATCGCACAATTGCGTGAACGACCCGTTTTGTTTGCATTTCGTTAATTAACCGTTGTCGTAAACAAACTCCCAGTTGAATTTGAAGAAACAATTGCCGAAAAAAGTTTAAAAAATCATAATAAATTTAAAAAAGTTGACAGCCCGACTTTAATTGGATTTTAACAATCTAACATAATCAATTGCCCCGAGACGAAGATCATACCAGCCAGTACCTCCCCTCATTAAGTTGTGTTAAGTTTTTAAAATTGAAACAACTGTAATAATAAAAATCGGCCAAGTGCGAGTCAGACCCGTACACGGAGGGTTCCGTATTATATTGGGGTTTGTATGGGAGGTACTCCCCCTAGTGAATGGCAACTCTCATTGATAAAAGTGACAAGTTTTACCAATTGTAAAACAATTTTTATTGCGATTTCTGTACTTTCTATCAATAATCTTTTTTCGTTTCTTATCGGCATTTTCAATTAGTTGTTAACATTCAACTAGCAATTTTGTATGCGAGAACAGCTGATTTATGCGTTTTACGCAGTGCAAACAAAAACGGGTCATTTACGAATTTGAGCGTATAAGTATATGCAAGAATGAGGTGTATATGTTTATACGGTTTCGTAAGACGCTTATTCCATTGAGGTGACTTTCAAATTTTATCACAACTGGTTTGCTTAACACAGGGTTTCTTCCCAGCAAGTTCCAGCAGTCTGCTCATTTGCTGAAGCCATTCAGACACTCCAGAGTGATTTCAGATGCTTCGATGGCACTGGATGAGCTTGCGATGAACGCAGTGTCATCAGTGTATGTGGCTAGAAATATATTGTCAGCGGTTGGTGCTGGCGGTGTAGAGTATGTGAAGGACAGGCCCAAGAACAAAGCTCTGTGGTACTCCAGATCCAATGCAGCGGATGCTTGATCGCTGGTCGCTGACCTCAACCATAAAGCTGCGTCCAAGCAAGTACGTTTTTGTTTATGAAATTAAAAGTTTGCAAACACTTCTTATACATTATTAGAATCATTAAACTCAAAAAATTGATAGTGCATTTAGTACTTTGACCATTTTATGTTTTGAATTATTGAAAAAATTATTATTATGGTTTAATTTTATTGTTTATATATCTTATTTTATTATTAATTTATAATTTGGCTCAAGGCCTTTGTTGTTTCAGCTTTAATGTTGTATTTTAGAATTAAGTTTTCTATTATACAATAATAATAATAATTTATAATTAATTAATGTTAACTTGTATACAAATTAGTTTGCTATAGCTATGGCATGAAGATGCGCTTATTATTTTGTTCATGAGTGTATGTGTTTACACTTATGGTATTTTTAGTTGATTTGGTCACCTTTTTGTAAGAGAGCATTTTTTGTGCTAATATTGAACTTTGCTTAAATGGGAAATTAGTGTTGTAATTCTAAGTGAAATTGTGTGTTTTGTTATGTCTACTGTAGAGAAGCTTTGCATTCAAGGCATTCGAAGTTTTGGTCCGAATGCAGAGGACTGTCAGGTACGTCAATATGGTTAAACAATTTATGGTTTTAAGTTTGGTAATTTGCGCGCCCTAGTATCTATGTACTTATATTCAGATGTATGTATGTTTATTTAGAGCATAAATTTTTCCGCGCCGGTAACATTGATCCTGGGTGAAAATGGCTCTGGCAAGACAACCATAATTGAGTGCCTAAAATATGCCCTCACTGGGGACGCACCTCCAAGCAGTGAACGTGGTAAAAATTTTGTACATGACCCAAAAATCTTTGGTCTTAACGATGCATTGGGCCAGATTAAGCTTATGGTTCGAAATAAGTGTGGCGAGAGGCTCTCGGTATGTCGTTCTATGAAAGTATTTAGTCGTCGGGGGAAGACGTTATTTGAGACACTTGAGTCGACAGTTACTATTTTGGGAGACAGAGATATCAAGCCGAATTCAATCAGCAGTCGTTGTGTTGACGTTGATGTTGCAATGTGTGAGTTTATGGGTGTCTCAAAGGCAATTATAAATAACGTTTTATTTTGCCATCAAGAGGACTCCAGCTGGCCGTTAGATGAATCAAAGAAGTTGAAAGAGAAGTTTGATGCAATCTTTGGCATAACAGAGTACAACAAAGCAATGGAGAAAATAAAGAAAATGCGAAAGGAGGAAATGGATGCTCTAAAAGTTATGGGTAAGAAGTGACAATAATAAATAACAGTTTTGAATCTTAAAATATTGTTTCTGACATATTTTATTAGATGCGAATCTTAAATTGTTAGTACATCTTAAACAAGAAATGGAAGATAAATCTTTAAGCTTAAAGAAGGCCGAACAAAAATGTAACTTCATTAAAGAACAGTGCTCAAAATGTGACGAGGATATAAAGCCTGTTGATGCTCGTCTGGCAAGCATTCGAAAAATCGAATATGAAGTTGGGAATTATCAAGCACAAATGGTTGAAATAGAAACGAAGTAAGCAAAACACACTATCCACATTACACCTTTCACATAGTAAAGAATCATCGAATTATTGCATTATGCTAATATCGCGATTTTCAAATTCATCTCCAATAATGGTCAATTCGTTTACGGTTGGTGCATTGAAATGACTGATGTTCGTTAGCTGGAACTTTTTCTACTCTTATCAATATCATCATGATCATATAATTGTCCGTTATTAAGTGTTCAGAAACGCTCGTTCCTGAAAAACTTTACTGCATCACCTATAAAATGTATTTGCAGTTATTTTGGTCACTCATCTGACAATGACAACAAAGAACAAAATTCGATGAAACACTTGGCCTTGTATTTTGAAGGTAGAATTGCGTTCTTGTGGCTCCGTATTTTGATTAATATTGGCACAGAAAGTTGTCATTGGACACAGCAATTAAATTTTCAAATTTTTTAAAAAATAAATTTAATTCGTCATCTCATTCTGACGTCTTCACTTTCAATAGATCCGTAATTGCACTATGCCAGTTTCCATGTATTTGTTTCTGCATGTTGCTCTTGTGTCTGAATTTTATAAGATTCAATAGTTTTTTTTTTTTTGCAGGAAAAAAAATTATATTGAACAAATTGAGAATCTTAATCGAAAAATTAAGAAAAAATATGATCATAGCATTAATGAACTTGAAATGGAAATAAAGAAATTCAGTCAAAAAATGTTGGATAATAGAATGGATCACACAAAGATTGAGATAGATCTTAATAAGATGAAATTGGAAAAAAAAGGAATTCAAGAAACAGTTGCGGATATTGGTAGACGGATGTGCGTAATCCAACAACAAAGTGACAAAGAAAAAGAATGTAAAGAAAAGCAAGACCAGCAAATAAAATTTCTATGCGATCAGTTAAATGTTGACTTAAAAGATAAATCTTTAAAAACACCAGACATAGTAGAAGAAGTTTTAGATAACATTAAAGGCGTTATTTTAAGAAACATATGGAAATCACTGAGCTAAAGGCTCGAATTGAATCCGAAGATCAAAAGCATCAAATTGAAATTGATTCACTTCGTGTGGAGGTAACTAAATCTGAAGAGGCCATTTCTGGTCTTCAAAAACAAAAGACCAACTATGAAAAAGAAAGTGATGCTTTAGAATCCAAGCTAGGACAACTGGAGAAGTCAGAGCATCAGTTAAAAACTCTAACGAAACAAATCGAAGAAACTGATGATCTCTATGAAAAATCACTTGCATTATTTGATCAGGATGCATGTCGTAAGAATATTACCGCAAATAAAAATCAGATAAATGAACTGCAAGATAAATTTAATACAATAGATAAGAGTCTTACATTCCATAATTCTTTAGCAAAAAAAATGACTGAAATTAATTTAAAAGAAATTGAATTAACAAAAAGGGAACATGAAGTGCGCCGCATAAAGGGCAAACACAAGGATAATTTTGGCAAAGTGTTTTCAGAAACAGTGACTAGAAATTATCGCCGATCCTTACAATTGGTTTGTGAGAAACTTCGTAGAGACATTAAGAATCTTAATGACAAGGCAAACGGGCAAAAACTAAATGAACAATCCCAAGAGATAAAACGCAAAAACATAAAAGATGAGATATCTCGAATGGAAAAAGAATTGGAGGAATCCAATGAAAAAGTTTATCAAAAGTGCCATTCAACACCATATGAAGATTTATTAGCCCGATGCAAAGGGGCAGTAACGAAATATCAATTGGATCTCGGTGCACTTAAGTCAGCTGAAGCTATGTACAAGAAGTAAGTAAAAACAAAGGAGGAAGAATGATGATTTTTTTATTATACCAACTAAATTATACTTGCCATTTTGAAGCCATGAAATAAGGTAAAAGCGTGCTATTTCTGCTCATTTTGCGGGTAAACCATTTTTGAGATTCATTAATTAAAATTTCGCAAAGGTAAAAAGCCTTTAAAAAACCTTTTACAAATTTTATACATCCTTCTTAGCCTTTAGTGGAGCATTCGAAAACCACCTTCACCAACCTAGCAAGTTATTGAGATATTTGCTTGAAGCTTTCAACTGTGAATCATGCATTAGATCTTAAAAAGTTAACTTTAGTTTAGTCTTCTATAAAACGCCGAATCAGTCTTTCGTCCGGCACAAAACAATATAATCTCACATAACTTCCGTAGTTTTTGAGATACCGGTATTAAATTTTCAGAAGTGTACTAACTTTCTTTCATCTCGTAAATATTTATACCCACAAGACACATTTTCACCTCTATTCTCTATCCTTTGCAACTAATTGAATAGAATAATGTACAAATTGTTCTCAGTATTTATTTTGTTTTACCATTTTTTTTTTTATTTATTTTGCCGTTAGTTGCCGGGTACTAATATTTTGTTAATATTAAATAATCAATGTAGTATTTTTATTTAGGTACATACAGAAGATCCGTGAGGAACCATGTTGTCCATTGTGTCATAAAAACATGTCTTGTAATGAGGTAAGTTAGTTACTTAAGTATAAAACAAATTTGAAAATAAAAGTATAAAGTATTTTATCTTCGGCATAGTCGAAAATTACGTTCTTTCTAGTTCTTTGTTACAATGATTGACGAAACATAAATATGTACTAGACTTGTGCGTGAATGTGTTCAAATCGCCTTTTGAATCATTCACTTTAAAAAGGCGAACCCATTTAAAGTGAATGTGAATGTATGTTGAATTTAATTTCTGTAATGTGAATGTTCATATGTTCCTATGTACATACATGTATTGTTAATGAAACTGAATGTTGGTACTGGTGAATTGTGAGTACATCATTTGTATACATAGTGTACAAGTGAATGATCACGTCGCTTAATGCAATGAAATAACGGTCGCCTGCTTAAAAATTTATTCGTTTGTTCGAGTATCTTGCGCGGCCATAACGTTAATCTGATTGCAAAGAAATTTTGTGTATGTGTATGGTTGGTTCCAGCATAGTTTCATATCCGAATATGGCGCAGTTGTCGGGAAACTGGCGAATTTAATGTGACATATAAAGCTTAGAGACATATTTTAAAATTAATCATATTTGCGTATATTTGCTTTTATCGAGTGAGCGATTTGATAGGGGATAAGAAATGTGAAATTAGTTGTTTCGTTGTTTGGCCGACCAAAGAGCCGCTGAAAATCACTTGGCCAATTTTTTTCCTGATAAACCAGAGAAGTTCTACACCGATGAAATTATGAAGCTACCCGGAAAATGGAAAAAGGTCATAGATAATAATAATAATATGTCCTTGATTAAAATTGATTTTGAATAAAGAAAATTTTTGTTAAATGTGACTTTTTATATGACCCAATACAATAATTCTGTAGACAAGGACAGGGAAGTGTGCATTGTTGTTCATTTGATAAGCCACTGGAATTTTCAATGTGTTTGCTCGACTTTCCAAGAAAAGGCGCAAGGGGAAGTGAGAATGAAATACCAGAAATGTAATTCAACTTTTCTATTTAATCATACTAATCACTCAAGTTCAAGGATTTCGGTTGTCCGTGCAACGCCGGGCTGGGTACTCAAGTATTATGTACAAATTTTTTGAATTTTTTTGTAATTTTTCTTTTTAAAACATATTTTCAATTACAAATTAAGATTTGTTCCTTAATTTCAATAACAATTAATGTATACTTGTATAATATAATAATTTGGATTATGTTTTTCGTAGACTACTGATCTGACTTCGGAGCTGCTCGATGAAATTGAAAAGGTGCCAGAAAACATAAGTCAGATTGAAATATCACTAAAGAGGAGCAGTCAAAGTATGAAAATCTACTTCAGTTAAAACGAACCATTGAAAAGATTGAAAGCCTTGAACGCGATTTACCACTTCGTAGGGATGAGTTGAAAAAAATTCAAAGTGAATTAAATTCAGCATCAAACGAATATGAAACTTTGCAAATGCTTATGGCAGAGCCTACAATAAATTTAGATTTAGTTAATTCGATGTTGGGTGACATGACTTTGCTCGATGAAGCTATTAAAGAGACAGAACGTATTCAAAAAGACATGGAGAATTTGAAGGTTTGTTAGTACCAAAAGAACTTGTTTGTAATACATATTTTAAACTAATGTTTTGATGCCATTTCAGCAACCCTTCCCGACGGTCATAATTCTAATATATCCATAGAAGATCTACAGACAGAAAAATCAGCTATTTTATCTCGATTAGAAGAAGAAAGGAAAACACTGGAAATTACAACAGATTTACGAAACTGGATGGCTTAAATCGATTACGTGAAGTGAAAAATAAGTATGATGTATTTGCGTTAAGGTCTTATCTATTCATTTTAATCTTT
The DNA here is from genome assembly GCA_037043295.1 of Amiota minor. Taxonomy (NCBI): domain Eukaryota; kingdom Metazoa; phylum Arthropoda; class Insecta; order Diptera; family Drosophilidae; genus Amiota; species Amiota minor. The sequence continues at coordinate 17,895 of JBAMAW010001975.1, read as the reverse complement.
ATACGATTGTTTTATAAGAGGGGAGGAATAGTTAATAAGTTGTTTGGCAATAGCATTTTTTTTTATTGTTATTGTATTATAATTTTATAGTTATGTTTGCATCGAAGACCCTAAATGACGTATTCACTGCCATGATCAACATTTGAAAGAACAACCACGTTGGAGTGGAATCTGGCAATGTATAACCGTCCGTCACTCACCTGGCATATACTTCTTATTTCTATATATACATATATTACTCTTATGTCCGAACCGTCATATTGAGACCAGTAGAAATCCGCCATAAAAGTCGACACCACTGTGAAGTCCTATTGCATTGATTTGTTTTTTTTTTAAATGAATATTTTATATTTTACAATGTGTTTTGAAAGCCATTTTTTATGAAATACTGTCTGGAGCTTTGTTAAGGCAAAAGTTTACTTCTTCTCTTTTTGTTTTTATATATATTGTATTTTGTTTTATACCGTTATTTTGAGACTAATCATTTGCCCAATTTCTGGTCAACATTTTTTTAAGTTTTAGTAGAAGAAGCAGAAAAAGATCCCAAATGGTAACTTTATATAGTAAAGAAAGTATAGAAAGAGATAGTATACAGATTGTGTACATAAAGTACTGGTTTTGTCCCGCGAGTTAGTACAAACTTAACGGCTTGTATTGTGAATGTAATTCTACCATATTTGATGGAATACCAAACGCTTTGCGAAAAAAAAAACACAGAAAAGGTAACTAAAATCGTTGTGTTGAATGAATATGAATATGAGCCACAACTAAATTGACAGCTTTGTGCAACAAAATTTTGTAAATTTCTTAGCATTTTTTATATTTAATAAATACCCTTATTTTCAGGCTTAAAGATCAACAAATACAACTTCAAGAAGGTGTTTGCTCAATTCCACAATTAACAGATAGGAAAAGAGAACTTAGCAAATCTCTTATTTCGATTATTGCTGAAATTAATAAATTGCAAGGCAATCTTCAACCATTAAAACGGAAACTTAACGCAGTCATAATGGACAAAAATAAACAGAAGGAAGCTAAACAAGAAAAATTAGGACAGTTACAGTCAAAGTATGATCGTTACAAGATCTCTGAGCAAGATGTCCTAAGGTAAATTCATGCTTAATTTATTATGTATAAGAATGGTCAAAGCTTTAATTATGTAAATTTGGTAAAGCGTAGTACGTTTAGTTGTGTATTATGAAATGGTAATGTAAATTTCTTGGAATACTCTCATACGCGCGTATTCCATTCGAGTAAAATTTAAGAAGAGTATGCTATTCAGTTTGATCAATGATTCATTGCACTTAGTATCGATGGACTTATACAATTCATTCATTGCCGCTTAGCCTGTTAATTTATTTTGATATTTGATTGAATTTTTTACACCAAGCACGTCCTATTTATTAATAATCTTTATAATTCTGTATAAAATGGTTATATTTTATTTTCAATTTTTCCAATAAGTAGCAGCTATTTAATTAATATTTACCAATTTATTACTGAAGTTTTGACACACACTGCTTTGAACTCGATTCATTTCGTATAACTTGGTTACTAGAAGACATTTGAAATTAGGCCAAATTACAATAGAAGGTTGTTTTAATGTAGAGTTCATAATTTCACACTAATTTATTTTTAAACACTTCATATTAATAATTAAATGCTCTAAAACTGATTAGTAATTTTTGTTATAAATAATTTTTATTTTTAATATAACTAGGTTGAATAGTGACATTATGGAATACGTAAAATTAAATCTGGAAGTCGAACTGGAAAAGCAAAAAACAAATTCGAAAAATTGAAGTGCGTATACAATATTTTAACTTTTTATCTTACCAAAGCTCATAATACTAATAAGACAGTACAGCTGTAGGATGTTCAAATGTTGAGATGTTGAGGTATCTTTTAAATAAATTGTGTGAAACCTTTTTTTTACTGGTTAGTGTACATTGGGACCGGTTAATAATTAAATCTTCTTTTGCTAGCACATCAATATCTTCCAATTGAGTTCATAAAATTTATCTTCATCATCCCTCGATATCAAGCTCCAATCAAAGTAACTTCTTTGTCTTTTTGATTTTCGAAAAGATATGCATCAGTTACGCCACTACACCAAAATCCACACCATACCGTTATTTTTTCGGGTTCATTGGCTTTCTTTATGTTTTTCTCGTGTATCGATCCGAAATATATTGTATGCCATAAGTTAAAAATAATTACAAAGCGTTAAAAATTCAAAAAAAAAAAGAACAAATTTAGACTATATTTTTCCTGTTCAGTTATTCATTGAGTTAAAAAATAAAAAAGATACCATCTTCCTTTGATGTCTTTATTTTCTATATTTTCAAAAAACATTAGAAAAATCTACCAATTTTCAACATAATGGTATCGCCTTTAGGAAAGTCACATGTGCTTATACCTTATAGAGGTTATTGGGTGAAGACGTTTTAGCCGACGAGGAGCTCTGTTGTGAATTAGAGCCATTGAATCATTTATTATTTTAAAAGTTTTTATTTAACTCTCAATCAATTCATGTCAGTTAGTATCCAAATCTTGTAAGCTGAATTAGAACCACCTCTTGATGTCCGATTGAACTGAAATTTTGCATACACTTTAAGTTCTGGTGGCAATACAATATGCAATAATCTATTCTTAACATAAATTTAAGACAATGTATTATATAACGTGCAAAGGCGAAAAAGATCTTTTGTATCAGAACACTAGAGAACTGTACGAGGAGGCAGTGTGTGGCTTTATTGGCGTTAATAAGTATTTTGTTTGTTAAATATATATAAGCTATTATATACCTCTAATAACGAAAAAAAAAAAACAAAAAAAAATCGATGCACTCCTCCCTGGCCTTGTCCTCAATATTATTATAGAGCCCTTTAATGTATTTAAAATACAAGTAATTGTATATTGCGCAGGACTTGAAATACTTTTGAAAAAAATAAATTAGACGAATCAAAAAGAAAGGTGTCATGGGACACCCAGCAGTTCCATTCAGAACAAAACTTTTAATTATTATTTTTATTTTTAAATATTGAAAAATTTGTGTTTTAATTTCCTTTTTTTTTGATTCATTTTCATTATTATTATATACTTTTATATTTATTTATTTTCAAAATCGAATCTCTCTTTAAATGAATAAATGAACGACGTTTTCGCAAATGACTGCATTATTGAGAGAATGAGAGTTCTATTAAGACAGTATTGAGTATAAAAAAAGAAAAAAATATTCCCAGTGCAGAACTCGAACCGCACGCCCTCGGTTTACCAATCCTACTCTCTAACCACTACACCACGCAGACATTTTAATTGTACTTGCCTAAATAGCTCCAATATAATAATTATAAATATTTAGAGAGTAGAATGAAATAGTTCAAGTAGACAAAAGTTAAAGTGTATGTGTGTTTACGAATTTCATAAAGACTTACATGATGTTCATTTAAATTGTTGGTTTACTTTTAGTTTGTTGATCATTATCATCATCATGTTTATTTGTTGATTGATAATGATTGTTTTTAGCTCCAATATAATAAAAAAAAATCATTTTCATTATAAAAATTTTCCCAGTGCATGATTCGAACTCCACGCCATCGGTTTGCCAGTTCTACACTCTAACCAGTAGCAAAAAAATCCGACAATTTTATTTTTAGCATCATATTTTGAAATTTCACTCAAGCCGTAAAAGAGCTATGCTCTAATAACAGAGCTACAGAGCTGATTTAATATTGATATATTTATTATCTGAGAATTTTGACTTAAATGAATTGATTGATTTTAAGCTTTATATACCGTCAATTCCGGAGGATTTTATTATTTGTTGTTATAGCGGCAATAAAAATGCAAACTTTGTGAAAGTTTTAACTGTCTACTTATTACGGTTAATGAGATACAGCCTTTCACGCTTTCTTATCATTTTACTCTCCATTTTTAACAAACAACTTCTAAAAAGTTTCACTTCAAAAAATTTTTTGTTCGGACATTAACTAATAAATGATTTTCAAAACATCGAATTACGATTTATTTCATTTCAATAAATTCATAAACGTACTGAAATTGTTTTGTTTTACACAAATTCAAGAAAAGACTTAGGTGGGCATGCCACAGCTGGTGCACTAGTCACATAAATATATTAACAAATTCATCTTCCTCTCTTTCCTAATCGTACATTTAGATTGTAGCGAAAAATCAGGTTACAATATTCGTTAAAGGCGTACCAAATAGCGTTGACATTATTTTTTGCTAAAAAATTGTTAGGAACTTATTTGGAATACAAAAGTTTCCGCCGTTTTTAATAAAAAATTGGACAATTATTGAAAGTATTGTCCATCACTAGCCACTAATTTTTCCCATCTTTCTGACAGCATATGAATACCGCATCAAGAACGCTTTATATTCTGAGGATATCTACGAATCGATCCAATTTTTAGAATCTTCATATGATGTAAAGTGCTGCTCAGCAGGCCACGTGATAATCAAAATGGGCAATATCTGATTGATATGGAGAGTGGGGTAGGACTTCACATTTGAGTGTTTGTAATTAGTGACCGGCTCCGCAACATGTGGACGAGTTTTATCATGCAAGAGAATAATTTTTTTTTTGTTTGGATGAAGTAGTAGTGCGCGCATTTTTCTTTGAGTGTTCGGTTCATCTTATTAATTGTGTGCGGTAGAGCCCAGTAATGGTTTCGTTCGGTTTGCGCAACTCATAATACACGACACCAAGCTCATCCACCAAGTAGATAACCTGAATTTTTTTCTATGAATCCTTTCCAACATTATAAAACGATGTGATATTGCTTGCTGCGTCACTCCTAATTCTACTTGCGTTTGGCACGAATTTTCCTCCAATAATGATTCCAATTCCGCGTCTTCGTACACTTTTAGCATTTTGCTACGTTCTTTGCTTTCGACGTCAAAGTAGTCGTTCTTAAACTTTTGAAACCACTCTCAAGAAAATTTTACTTAATTCCACGTCTTCGTACACTTTTAGCATTTTGCTACGTTCTTTGCTTTCGACGTCAAAGTAGTCGTTCTTAAACTTTTGAAACCACTCTCAAGAAAATTTTACTTAAAACAGCTCCAACTGCAAATTAAAAAGTAACATTCACTAAAGTCCGGGTGCCGCATACAACAGAAACAAAAAAACTTGCAAATGTACTGAATTCTAGTTCCTTACCATAAGACGCTTTGCATTTGAAAACAGCAACCATAACTTAACGGCGGAAACTTATTTGAACTCACAATACGTTTTTCTTATTTCTGGATGTACTATTTGCGCTTTTGTGTTCCTTATTTGGTTGATTAATGCTCGACCCAAAATAACAGCTACATGATATTAAATCAATCAGTCCAATTTTGAACTATATATTTCAAATTATAGTCTCAAAGAAGATTGAGCATTAACTTCGTTTCACCAAAGCTTAAATCTTTGACACCTCAGCTGAAGAAAATAAAGAATCTTTAATTAAAAGTTATTATTTTAGGGCAGCTTTTATGGAAGCAGGATTGTATAAATATGTATAAATAGTTTTTAGACAAAATCTCTGTTTTATTCAATATATTATTAAACTTTCCATTAAATTTCTGTTTTTCAAGTCTGAGGAAATCAATAAAAGAACATTGAAATTGGATGAAATCAAAACAGAATACATTAACCAAAATTTGTTAGAAAGAGATTTAATGGATAATTTGGAACTTAAACATCTACATCAGAAAGAAATGGATCTAAATACTCAGTGGGATGCACTGAAGAAAGAACTTGGCAATTTAGACTTCCGTAATGTGTCAAAAGAAAAATCTGATTTAATACAAAAGCGGGACAAAGCGACAGTACACAAAGGTGAACTCCTCGGACAGATTGGTGAGATAAACAATCAAATAATGAAGCTCAAGAGGGAGACCGAAGAACCAAAATATAAAGAATCTGCTCAAAATTATCGACGTGCGAACTATGAAACACTCGTTACCCGCCGTGTTATTGATGATCTAGGTCAACATTGCATTGCACTTGAATGGTCGTTGATACAGTTTCATGCTGAGAAAATGGAGAAAATAAATAGCTTAATTCGCGAGTATTGGCGTTTAATATATCGAGGCAATGACATCGATTATATTCAAATTAAAACTGATGAAATAAATGCAGATTCCTCAGCCGATCGAAAACGAAGCTACAATTACAGAGTAGTGCAATCAAAGAATAATTCGGAGATAGAAATGCGTGGGCGGAGTAGTGCAGGTCAACGTGTATTGGCTTCTCTTATAATACGCATGGCATTGGCAGAGACATTTAGCAGTAATTGTGGTGTACTAGCATTAGATGAACCAACTACAAATCTCGATCGTTTGAACATTGTGTCCCTCTGCGATGCACTTAATCGCATTGTGGAAGAGAGACAGGCTCAGTCCAATTTCATGTTAATAATTATTACACACGACGAGGAGTTTATATCTGCTTTAGGAAAAATCACCAGCTATCATCAAGTGTTTCGTAATGATGAATGCAAATCCGTTATACGTTATTGCAAAGTTGCTTAGATGCAGTTTCTCATGTTGCATTTAAAATATAAGTATGTTTCTTTTCATAACCATTGTATTACATATGTTATTTTCAACATTGTTATGGAACTTTGTATTTATTTCATTATGTCAATTAAAAAAAAAAAACTGTATAAACAACTGAACTGCACGTGTTTCATTTTCATGAAATTTATTTCATTATTTATTTATTTGATTTATTGTAAACCAGAAAAAAACTTATTCTTATTACAATATGTAATAGGTGAAGCAATTGAGGCCTTGAGCTAATTTTCATCAAATAATATGTGTTTAATTGTGTATAAATATTTGTTGTATGTTATTGTACATAATTTGTATAATGCTTTGGAAACATTATCAAGGTCTATCTACGGTGATGTACAGTGTAATCAAAAGGTACTAATATTTTTTGCTACTAATCATTATTTTTCTTTTTTTTAATGTCATCCTTTCTCTAAAGGCAGTCTTTTATTATTACAGCCTTTTCCTAAAAGAACTATTCTAAGAAGGCAAATATACAGCTACAAAGGCATGTTCAATAAAATTTGATAAATATTGTACTAACAAATTTTTAGTTAATGACAATGGCATTATGCAGATTGTGCTAAGGTAGTTTATTGAACTGAACCCATAAAATAATTCTGACAACGGGTTTGGTATGTGTCTATTCCTAAAGACATAAAGTACAATAATTCAGCTTTAATTGTGATTTCACTCTGTAAATCTGGATCACAAATCTCAATATTAATTTAAAATTATATTCTATGATACTGTAGCCTAAGGCCCTAGCTGCCAGTGCTATCTCTCTCCAGTTAGCTTTAAGTATTCTTAAGGCTAATAGTAATAATAAACAAATAAAATAAATATTGTATGCTAATTCTACAAAATCAACACATTCATCAATATACTGAAAAAATGTTTCCCTAAATTACCGTATTTAATTAAATTGCATAAATGTGTTTGCAATTCAATAAATGAAAAAGTGAATAATTTGCGTTTGCAGTGTCTGTGTTAATATTTAATTGAGCCATATATACTTACATATACATATGTTGATTTTGATCGATCTAAAGGGTATAAATACGGCTGAGAGTCACTTATTTTAGTGCACTAATTAAAGTTGCTTGTTAAAAAGCGTTAAATAGAGTTTAAAGAGTAAAATGAATTCTAATAAGTTTTTTTTCTTCATTTGGTGATTTCAATGTTGTTGCTGTTAAGTGCTCCGGCCGCTGAATCAACATTTATCGTTTTGCTATGCCTAGTGAGATCACCGCTTTGTCCTTTTATTACGACTACTACTCCTACCGCATAAAATGAAAAACCAAATGTATTTCGCTGAAATTAATTGAAATAAATGCATATATGAATTGTTATCTCAATTTGTTAACTCAATTTATTCGTTTGTGTGTCTATGCAATCGCATGCAATGAACTTAGACAAGCCTGATGAGGTCTGAAGAGGTTTGACTTAATCGAAACCGTTCGTGATTTTGCTTGTGCAGCAGACTAAAATGATGTGATTTTTAAGAGTCGGATAGAATGGTTTTTGGGTGTAACATAAGTCTTAACAAAAGATGTACGAGCATATAAAATCATTTGTGTCTGCACTGTTGTATTTTATTAACATACAAGGTCAGTCGCAAAGTAAACGAGACTTTTCAAAATCATATTTACAATGACGTTTGACGTTCTGCCAAAGTCGCAAAGTAAACGAGACTTTTCAAAATCATATTTATAATGACGTTTGACGTTTCATGACCAACGGACAATTAGAAGCCGAGTTATTGTATTATAAGTGACAGTGTGTTTATAGCATCGGTCGAAAAATGAAAATGATTATTGAGACAAGAGTGCTAGAAGAACTTAGTTCTTTATTAAGCACTGTAAAAAACAGGTATAACGAATTCAATATTGGTCGATGTTCGTTCAAAATCAGTAGTTTTGCCAGAAAATATCGATGCTGATGATGCAAGATCATCTTGAGACATACCGTGAGTTGAGGCATCTTGAGCACTAATATAATAAGCATCAGTAAGATATCAGATGAACATTTAGCCGTAATAAATATACACATGTGGCGATGTTACCTCAATCGGAGTGGAAAGTGCCACGAAAATTGGTTCAAATGCATGCAAAATTATACTGATCTTAATGGAGAATATTTTGATAAACAATAAAACTAATTTCAATCATAAATAAGAGTATTTGTATTTTTTTTTTTTTTTTTTTTTTGTTTTAGTATCTTTAAAGTTTCATGGTACCTTTAAATTACATACGTACAACCCATCATTTTAGTTGTAGACAAGGTTTCATTTTGAATGTCTCACATGCGAAGGCACAAACTCATTCCATTCGTTCCAGACAGGATATCGAAAACATGCATTCACTTCTTCTTTCGCAAAACAAGAACAACGTAAAAATTTCGTTGCGCACATTGAATTTGAGTAGACGTACCTGAATTACATACAACCTTTGCTGTCTAATACACATAAAATAAACAATAGCACAACATACACTCATTTTTATTTGTGTATAAGGTATGCGAGACGAATGCCTCTACCGACGTTTCTCTTTATCTTCAATTGAAGTTTTCGTTGTTATTTCGCTTCGTTCAGTGACGCGATCATTAATTTTCATTCACAATAGATGTAGATAGGAACATGTGAATGGGAACAACATTCACATCACAGAAACGAAATTCTACATTCATTCGCATTCACTTTAAATGGGTTCGGAAAAGGAAGCATGATGAATGATTTAAAAAGCGTTTTGAAGGCATTCAGCACAAGTCTACTTAGTAGTAGGGTTCCGTTTGGTACCATTTGGGTCCGGAACCCTAAAAATGTGAAAAGGTAAGCTTTAGCCAGTTATGAAACTATTCGACATATTGCCTCATTCAGCTAATGGGGGATCATCCACAAATTACGCCATAGCAATTTCATGATTTTTTGATACCCCTTCCCCAGTCCTTGGCACATTTAGATTTTGACAGACACACTGTATTGACGCCTGATTAAGTAAGACTACCTCTGATTAATAATTATTTTTGAAGAATGGGAACTTGAACCTGAAAAAACTCTGACAATGCAGGAAACATTACAATGATAAAAATATCCCTTGTTTCGCTCACAATCATCTCTCCGTAAAGGTGACGTACAAGAATTGAATGACAATTTGAAAACAAGTAAAAGCCATTGTGGGATGGTTACATCATGCGATTTCTGCATGCGATGGATTGAGAAAAGGTCCTCCAAAAGAATGATCCGAAGTTCAGCTACCAATGAGAGAAGCCCCGAACAAAATCTCACCAGCAGTATATATATTCCAGTGGTAGATATGTTAAGGAATCAGTTGAGTTTGAATCTAAATTACACAAATTGGGAAAGAGTTGCGATGCTCAGTATTGGCTCAACATAAAAAAAGTTTCATAGAACAGTGTTCCCTTCTACCACTATCTTAGATGCGAGTTTCAAGAAGATGTATTTTAAGGATGAGTCAAGTCTTCCTCATACTCGTTCGAAACTTCTTCAGACTCGGGCTAGTCGAAATTATGTACAAAACCTTCGCCTTTGTTTAAAATGCATAATAAAAGTATTCAGAAGATGTGGTCCAAGAAAGTGTGGCATCCCGGGCCATAGACGATCCAGGCTGCATAAATGAAGAGTTCGGCCTGTATTTAAGGACACCAAGGGAAAGAATATAACAAAATCCTGTGTTATATTGGAAGCAGATGACTGAGACGTTCTTAGCAGTTTCGTAGGTCATCTTGAGACCTGTTCCTGTTGTGGTAACATCGGTGCCTTGAGGGAGGCCTGAAGCAGGACAAAACCTAATAATCGATGTTTTGTTGGTTGATACCAATCCCTGGTATGTATGTTTAGTTGATTGGCTTTACAGCATGTGACACATTAAGTTCGCAACCGAAGGCTGCTTCCCAAGTACGCATTCCAGCTCCCTCCTCTCCCTGTCGAATCTTCCGCACTCGCATAGCACATGCTCGGCGTCTTCAACACACTGGTCGCCGCAATGTGTACACCATGGGGCATCCTAGTGATGGCACCTGTACAAGTACTGCCGAAAGCAACCATGACCACTCAAGAGCTGGGTGAGGTAGAAATTGACCTCACTATGCTTCCTCGCTAACCATTCGGCTATGCTGGGAATTAGTCTATACGTTCAGCGACCCTTCGTCGAGCAGTCCCAGTGGGTCTGCCACATCCCGATGATTGACGATCTTAATTGGGACCGCAGAAACCTTACTTCTTCAGGGGGCCGCGATCTCCAGAGGTAAAGGCCTCTGCTGCCTCAATAACTAGTAACTCTATCGGCACCAGCCCCGCAAGAACTAATACGGCATCCTCAGAAACAGTTCGAAAGGCGCAGGATACTTTAAGTGCTCCCAGCCTATATACACTCCCAAGGCATATCGTATATGAAGCCTTATCCACTGACTTAACCCATATTGCTGCACCGCTGTCGCTGATATATGCTACATACTCCCTAAAGGAGAGCCTGTAATCTAGGATTATCCCTAAATACACAAGCGAATTCTTCGTAGAGATGCCCGTGGTACCGACCGCGATCTCCACGATCTTGCGACTGCTAATGAGTAGGGCCTCCGTCTTCTGCTCTGCTAGTCTGAGGCCCATGCTGCTCAGCCATGCTGAGATAGTTGCAATAGATGGATTGCACCGCCCAACAGACTCGCTGATGTGCTTTCCTACCACAAGCGCAATATCATCCACAAAACCCACAATGTTTACACCCATTGGGAAACAGAGTTTAAGGATGCCATGGTAAGTGTCTTCGAGTAAAAACCCAATGGTTGATGTTGCCTGGTGTGATCTCCCGAACAACTCGTTGATACAAAACTGCGTGTGACAAGAACTTGCGAGAAAAGATCAACATAGCTTTAAAGCTCGTAAGATTCTTCACCAATGCTGGTTTGAGAAAATTTCTAATAACGTCTCTCTGGCAAGGGCTGGATTCCCTTTCAGTAGACCAAGAAACTTTAATTTAACTTGAAGATCGCCAAATTCCAGCTATCATTTCTCGAATTCGGGATTCAGTGACGCCTTCCGTTTGAAAAAACTGTTATGCGGGGCGATCGCAGCCATTACAGAATCTGAGATATTTCCAAATTCTGCGGAAGCTCCTGAAGATGCCACAACCACGGTTTGAACTAATTCATGGAGTCTTTGTCTACAAGCTCTTCAATGCTGCATCACTTTTCGCTTTTTTTTCATGGTACAAGTCAGATGGTTTTTAATCGCCTAGGGGCAGTTCACACAAAATTCTGTTAAGACGACGTAGCTCATTGTCTGCAAAATGCTCTATAATTTTACGCTTCACGAATTCGAAGCGGTTGGTGGTTGACGATGACGTAATTACGTCGCTGAGTTGTGAGATGATGTTTGTGACCAGTATGGTAGTTGGTTTCTTACGGTCGTCCTTCATATCTAATGTAATAAACTGGTCCATAGAGGTGAACCAAGCTTCGATGTTTGTGCTGTCCATTTCCGTCGTCATGCGGTACTGGCAATTGTTCTTTGATTGCTAAATGATGGAGCGGCACTGGCAGCACTTCTTGTGCCAGCGTTATCATCAGCCATAATAATTTAGTTTTTGTTCAGCGGGGTCACTAATTTAGTTATTTGACTAACATTTTATTTACACTGCGCATCATCAGATTAATGCCCCCTTGAACATTTTTCGTTCATGTTGAATATTATCTAAACCATTTGAACTATAGTCTTCTTTAAAATAAAAGAGTAAACTGCTTTTTAAAAACTTGTCTTGCTTGATATTTAAAATTATTCAATTGTGGCCTATCACCCTCATGTTGGAATGAACGTGGTACATAACCCAATTGAGGAAAAGATATTGCTGGTACTTTCACCTGCTCCATTGATTAATCCTACTCCATTACCTATTACTACTCAAGCTCCCGAGATTATTACCCCTCCTATTAATACTACCTCAATTCCCATGTCCCACTAATACCCTTATCTACATCCCATACTCCTCCATCTCCTGCCATAAAATCTCATAGTCCTGAGAGGGCCCAGTATCACAGATGGGTCTACCTGTTCCACCTGTGAATCTAGTATGTACCTCTAACTTCTCCAACAACATCAAACACCGAGCTGATATAGCATCTACTTCCAAACGGTCTAGGTCTGCTTCACATTCCTCGTTGAACACTGTGGTGGACAACAAAAGTAATGTGTCTACTAATGGTCTTACGCCCCTTCCTTTGTCGGTACCTGAGTCCATATTGGCTCTTGTTCCAATTCAGCATTTGTTCTTACTGTGATTGCAACCCGTCGAAATGGTTTCATTTCTAGATTGGCAGGAGATACAACCTGTGAAGATATTATTTCTTATATTGGTCCAAAATAAATGTTAAGGCGAATGTTAAGAAATTTAATTTCTCGAACCCACGTGATATTTCCTCTTTCAAAATAAGTGTTCCGGACGATTTTTTTGCTACTATTTGTGATGTAAAATTTTGGCCGTAGCATATTATTGTCCATGAATTTAAACCTCAACGTAAAAAACTTCGACCATCTGCTAGTATGCCTTCAACAAGTTCAATTCCAATTTCAAACGCTATCTCAAAAAATTAATTTTGCCTTCTGATAATCTTACTATTCAATATCAAAATGTTAGAGGTCTTCTTACTAAACTTAACATTTTGTATAGAGATAGTTTCTCGTTTGAAGCTGAGGTTATAGAGTTTTCTGAGATTTGGCTTAACTCTGGTATTCTTAGCAATGAAACAAAGCTGACATATCCAGTTACAGAGGTTACTGTTCGTGTGTCTGGAGCCTCCAATATAAAAACCATCAAGACCGCATTGAGTCTATACAGAAGCAATTCTTTCTCTTTGTACTTCGTGGTTTAAATTGGTACCCTAGTACCAGTACGATCGCCTTCATACTTTAGCAGGCTTCTTCTTATAGATCTCCCATCATTGTAAAATCGCCGAATAACTCTTGGTATAAGCTTTCTTCTTAAATTTACTGCTGGTAATGTCGATTCGTCAGTGCTTTTAAGCCAACTTAGAAATTACGTTGCCTTAGCTATAGGTGCATGCACAACTAACTATGCCCTACATGATCCTTTCCGAGTTTTATGTACTCTTTATAATAAGTTCTATCACGTCCTCTCGCCTGAGATCTCGCCCTCTGAGCTTAACATCATCCTTCTTCATTGGCTTCGTGAATTGGAACGAACTGCTACTTGATTACCAAAGATAAAGTTGCCAGGGAAGAATGGACTAGCTGGTTTAATATGTTTGTGACCTTAGTGATCGTGAGGTGGATGAATTGATAAAATTCATTCATTTGAAATCTTGTTTAAGTACAAAGGCCTTGAGTACGGATATTCCAAGAAGGCTTGTTTAACAGCTGCGGCGGCCAGGAGTATGATTCAATCGTGTTATCATTGTTCAGGTGAGCATCAATTAAAGATTTGTGTTAAATTTATGGCTTTCTCCTTCACATCTATTTCAAGTGGTAAAAGGGTGTAAGCTTTGTTTTGGTTGTTTCAGCTAGCCAAGGATTGTAAGGCTCAGCGTTGTGGTATATGTCAGAGGGCGCATCATAAACTGTTGCATCGCGAAGGCAATCATCTAGCAGTTACGCAAGAGATCTGTGCAGAGATCGGTGGCGAAAGGGAGTCGAGCGTGTTGTGTGGTGCTTTGTTGAGCGAAGGTGTTGCAAGCTTCTTAGCTACTGCAGTGGTATTAGTTCGGAAAAGCGAGGGTAATTTCACTGAAAGTCGATCTGTGTTGGATTCTGCTAGTCAGATGAATTTTATAACTGGTCGAATGGTTAATCGGAAGATTAGGTTTAGCAGTCCGGAAGCTAAACTTTCAGCTCAGTGGCATCGAAAATGCGTTATCCGGAAATCAAGGAGAAGTAGAAGCGACGTTTAAATCTCGAGTGGCGAATTTTCCAATGGATTCTGTGTGTTTACGGAAATCACACACTATCATCCAAACAGTGCTAGCACTGAAGTGAATATGCCAAGGAATGTGAAGCTGGCTAATCCTAGGTTTAGTTCAGGAGATCTGATTGACATGTTATTGGGTGTTTCTTTGTTTTTCAAATTGATTGTGGCAGGGCAACTTGAATTAGGCAAGGATCAACCTCGACTACAGAAATCTCTCTTGGCTGCACGATCAGAGAGAATTTCGTTATTGACACAGGAAACTGAGGACCAGGTGACAGACTCAAAGGTATTGCATAATCTGCTTCAAAGGTTTTGGCAAAATGAGGATGCGTCCCCTTCAGTAAGAAACTATATAGCTGAAGAGGAGGAATGCGAGAAGTGTTTTGCATCCGCTATGCAGCAAGAGGAGTCAGGCCGATTTGTGGTAGGTCTTCCTTTTAGAAACCCAAGGCCAGAATTAGATGAATACTTACATATTGCGCTAAAAATATTGAAGAGAAAACCTTTAGTAAAGGAGCAGTATGTTGAATTTATTGATGAATATAAACAACTAGGGACTTAGAAAAAGTATCACATGTAGCACAACAAAGTGTTCGATGTTTCTTGTAAGATAGGCAATGGGATATCACTAAGCGATACGATGCTGATAGGACCAACGTTGCAACTGGAGTTGTTTGATATTTAATGACAATTTAGGTTATAATTATAAATATGTGGTGACGCAGACATAGCTAAAACGTATCGACAGATTCTGGTGAGCAGCCAATATTGTAATTATCAAGGTATTCTCTGGCGAAGTCCTACCGAGCCTATTCAGATAATGCGGTTGAATGCGGTGACGTGTGGAACTAGTTCTGCTCCTTATTTAGCAGTGCGATGATTATATCAACTAACCGAAATGTACGCAGAAGAATATCCATTGGCTAAGAGAAACATTGAAGAAGAATTTTTGTATGAATGACATGTTGAGCGGAGCGGACTTAGTGGTTCAAAGACTAAGCTAAGGAAATAACTGAATTGTTGAAGTTAGATAAATTCGAACTACATATATGGCGCACCAGTTGTGGGGAATTCTAGAATGATAGTACGGTGATTGAATCGTTAGCTGCAAGTTCTTATCATTTTATTATAAAAAAATTTAATTTGAATTTGTTCTCACTCACCTTTTCATTTATTTTTAATTTTTTCGGTTTCTCACCGACCTTTTCATTTGTTTTTCATTTTTTTCATTTATTGGCCGACCGTACGAATGAAGTAGCTGTGCCTAACAAATTAGCGTGAAAATTTGGCTTCAAATGATTTCAAATATCCCATGCAAAAAAAAAAAAACCTGTTTTCCAGTATTATTTGAATCGCTAACAATGTAGGTAGGAAAAAATGTCTATTTTTGTTGTTGTGTAACGTCAGTTGATTCTGCTATTGAAATAGTGATTGAGAGAGTGGAAAACAAAGGATGTACACTTTTTCATGAAGCAAGACACATTCGCATTGCCAACAAGGGTTGTAATTCTGGTACGTCTACTCAAATTCATTGTGCGCAACGAAATTTGTATTGTACATTGTTCTTGTTTTGCGAAAGAAGAAGTGAATGCATGTTTGCGATATTCTGTCTGGAACGAATGGAATGATTTTGTGCCTTCGGATGTGAGACATTCAAAATGAAAATGAACGTAATTATTTATATAATATGGGTTTTTTCTCATACATACACAGGAATAACCTTTTGAATAAATATCACCTTTGTGGCGGATTTTGCCATACAAAAAAAGTAAATAGCATATTATAAAACGAAAAATAAAGCACAAGGTCTTTTTCATCCCCTTTACATTTCGGTTTCTTAACAGCCGGTTGCTTGACAACCGAATGAAAATTTTGCACAATGCAAAAATGACCCAAAGTGTGCTTTTTGCAGCGGGGACCATGCGCTGGCAGTGCTCGCTGTCCAGTACATCAAAGGGCAGTTAAGGTTAAGTATGTAGTAGTGTATTTGATCGATGACACAAATAAAGGCCGGAAGGAATGCAGTGTCACAAGGGGCGTGCCACAAGGTTCGGTTCTTGGTCGCACTTTGTGAAACATAATGTACGATGCCATCCTCAGTATGAGCCTCCCCGCAGAATTTACTCTGATTGGCTATGCCGACGACATTGCTCTGGTAGTCGTCCGGGCGGTTGCGGGAAACATTTTCGTTTCGAATAGGTGCCTGTCTCACGACCCAGCCGTTCTTCAAGTATCTGGGAATGCAAGCAAGCGGAAGCTGCTAGCCAGAGTCGTTACCTCCATTATATTATACGCGGCGCCGGTGTGGGCGGATGCAACAAGGAAAAGCTCATACATGGCTGGTATATGCTCGACGTATCATCAGAGCGCTTTGCGGGTAGCGAGCGGTTTTCGCACGATATCTGATGTAGCGGTTGGGGTGATAACCTCTATAGTACCAATCGATATATTGGCGCTTGAACTAAAACGTAGATTCACTACAGAGTCATCTACTGAAGATGAGCGGCGATGCAGTATGCAGGAATGGCAGAGTAGATGGGCATCATCGAGTAAGGGGCGATGGAAGTTCTCCCTGATCCCCAGCCTGAATATATGGATAACTCGGAAACACGGAGAAGTGGATTTCCATATGACGCAGATACTCACTGGACACGGTTGCTTCAAATTTTATTTGCACCATTTCAAACAGGAGGTGGTCCCCTTCTGCCCTATCTGCGTTATGTTGTCCTCGTTTTAGCGGTGAGGAGACACAGATAGAAGAGTGTTTTGGTGAACCGCCAACAGTAGATAATCTGGTCCCACTTATGTGCTAATCACTAGGAAAGTGGCAAGCGGCGAAAACTGCTACAGAGAGTATTATGTATACCCTCCGTGTAGCAGAGCGCAGCAGAGCAGCTGAACGATTACGAGCACAAGCAAATCCTTCAGCTGCACAATCGGACAGGGGATCGTAGGTTATAGATTATTGACGTGTAGTTGCGACCGACGCACAAAACAGGAATAATAGGCGACGCATTTACGTGGGACAGATCGACTTATGAGCAATTATGCTCCTCCTTTCCTCTCGACGAAGTAGTTAAGGGCAGTTCCGGGGGGACAATAGGACTTGGTGCGGTAGTTTTTAGTGGGTTAAAGTCCCACACTCGGTTGTAGACCGGCTAGGCTTTCGATGCTTTGCTACAGATAGAAAACAAAAAAATGCCTCCCTTCCTTCGGCAAGAAAAGCTGTTCCGTTTTATACTCTTCACGGAAGTGAATAGTATTATAAGTTTGTCATGAAGTTTGTAACAGGCAGAAGGAGACAAAAAAAAAACACATAAAGTATATATATTCTTGATCAGCTCGATTAGACGAATTGATTAGGCTATGTTTTTTTTTTTTTTGCCGATGGGGA
>JBAMAW010001974.1:0-21101 GCA_037043295.1 Amiota minor | reverse complement strand
TTTCTTCTTTACAATTATTGAGTTTCAGGAATACCGAAAAGAAAACGAGTTCTAAGACGCTGCTTTGCGGCACGCTGGCTCTAGTCTTCCTTATCGAACAAGGTTCGTACACATAGATTTTTAAAAGGGTGAATTGATTAGCTGGGAGGAGGTATTTGATTTTGTGGATCACACTAAAATATTGTTCTTGTTACAAAATACAAACTCTTAAAAGATAATAAAATTATGAATATGGGCTCATCATATAAGAAGGATCCACTCTAAGTGCTGTGTTAAATTTAGAAACTTCTTCATAACAAATTCTTGATTTATAAAGCTGTTATTGCGCCTACATGTGTATAAATATATGGTGCACTACTGCATCTTCCCAAATAAGAAAAATCCAGATACTGCACACTGAAACTCTTTGTAGTGCTGGTGTGCACTTGTATATCCGCAGCAGATCCCTTCACAGGGAATGAATTCAATGTCTACATCCTTGTCAGCTTAAACGACAATCGGTCTAATTCTGTCATATATATTTTTGTACCTGAGTCGATAACCATTGATGCTAGTACTACATACCTTGTTAGCTTGTAATTTTAGATTACAAGTTAACTTCATATAAATAAATAAATAAATATTTTTGCATCTTTATGTTGTCTTTTAGATTTATTTAAATATTGTAATTGTTATTACCTTTTAGAAATTAATAAATGTTTAAAAACAAAAAACAAAAATATTACAAACATTCAGTTCAATTGTTTTTATTTGTATACATTTTAAAGTTTCTTATATCTTATACAAAAAAAAAAAAAAAAATACATATTTATTATTGTATCTAAACATTGTCTTCCGATTCATAAAATATAGCTAAAATACTATTTAAAATTAGGCACAGTACGTTTTTCTTAAAATAATAAATAATAATTTTTAACTGAGGTAATATGTTAGCCAAGTTGTATAAGTTGGAGTGTCTGACTAGGATTTAGACTCTCACTGTCACTGTCGATTTGTTGTCTCTGATGTTGTTGCTTATGAGTTTCGAGTTGATACTTAGATATATAAATAAATACTTACAAATCGTCTTGCCAGAGTGAAATATACTCAAGTATTTCATCGTCTTCAGCTGCTGATGAACTGCATGAAGTGTTCTGATTGCCTTCATAGACATTTTCAGGATGCTCCAATTTCAAGTTATTGAAAAGAACTGGATGCGATTGATGATTTAAATCCGATTGATGATCATGGCCGTGATGATTATGATGATGATGATTATGATGTTGTTGTTGATGCTGCAGCATCTGAAATTGTTGTTCACAGTTCATTGGTGATGATGGTGGTGCAAAGGATAACAATATATTTGATGATGATGATGATGATGATGATGACATTGAGCTGACCATAGAAATATTTGAGGCCGTACAGGGTTCGCAAATATTTTTCTGCTTCTGTTGTGGTTGGTAACAAATCATGTCGCAATAATCTTTTTGTGTTTGCGTAGAGTATTTTTGCAGGGCAAAACTGTTGCTGTTGCTGTTGCTTGTTGTTGTATGCAATGTTGACGAAGACTTGACTTTTGTTCCAGTATTCTCATCTAGCAAAAGCTGCAGTCTGCGAATATACTCAACTGCCATACGCAACGTATTGACTTTGCTTAATTTTTTATCAGCGCCTGGTCCAATACCTCGGCGCCCGTTGCTCAAGTCGGCAACAACAGCGGCGGGGATATGCTGACGCAGATTTGTAAATCCGTTATTCACCTGTTTTACCCGATTTCGTTCACGTGCATTTCGACGCACCACCGATGTGGGGTTGATGCCATCGCCACTGCCACTGCCACTGCAAACATTAATACCCAAACTAATGTGTCTTGCACCTGGCGAAGACTTTGTATAAGGCAGAGGAGTAATCGTTCTTTGCCGCTGCCTCTGCTGATGCTGTTGTTGTTGCTGCTGCATATGCAGCCTTTCGTAGTTGTGCTGTTGTTCATTTTCAGCGCCAAGTGCCATCTTTACTGTTTACGACTTTATGAATATAGTTTAAAAAAAAAAAAGGAAATAAAAAGTAAAAAAAGAAAACTTAAAATTTCTCCGCTTTGTTTTAACTCTAAAACAGCCCAAGCCAGAATGATGCCCTTCCCTGCGCATGCGCACCTTTTATACCACAGACTCATTCACAAGGGGCAACACCGTCCATTCCTCTCGACACAAGTAAGCTAAGAGACACTCGCTCACCTGCCGATCTATCGGTCCTGCTCAATAAACTGGCCCTCATTTCGTAACATTGCACTCAATTTCATTCACACACACACATTGTGATCTCAAAACTAGCTCAATTTTTGGTTTGCACTCAAACTTCCTTTCCTTAGTTTCGTTTCGTTTCGTTTAATTTTTAATTTAATTTTGAGTGAAACCCTTGGTACTCTTGGTTTAGGCCAGATGCCTACATACAACACACACAAATGCTATTCATTCTGTGCTTGGGAACAGTTTAAAATGTCCACTCTCGCTCGCTGTTTTGTGCGCTTTTGAAGCACAGCACACACACAGGCACAGTTCACCTGCCATGTCGGGCTGTACTTAATGCCTTAGTTTGCCTGAGCTGATGTCGCGTGCCGGCTGCAATCCAGTTTTGGACCTCACTCCAGGCCGTCTTCTACCCTCGATATATATATGTCTCTTGGTGTGCGTTATTATTATTATTATTATTTTTATTATTTTTTGCGTATTGCTTTAAAACATTTGCTCTTTTTTGCAATTCATTTATGCTCCAAATAAGACAATCACTCAGTTGGCTGTATGATTTGCTCATATGCCCATTTGCTCTCTCCCATACTCACTCGACACAGATAAAATATGAAATTCATATAATAGTAGTAGTAGTAGTAGTAGTAGTAGTAGTAGTAGTATGCATGTATAGGAACATTATTTAATCTTTACTAATAAAACTAAATTTAATGTTATTAAATTTTCTTTAGTTTTTTGAAAAATATCCAAGATATGTATGTATATATAATATACAATATATACAGAGAAAAAATGATAAAGAAAAGGACAGCAATTAATTTCCATGTGACAGAATTCAGGGGAATAAATACTTACTTAGTTTGGTATACAATAATAATAAGTATCTTTACAAGGACATTAACTTTGTTTATTGTCTAGTGTTTTATTTGAAAATGTTTAAACCTTTTTCTATTGAATGAATATAGAAAGTCAATGTCTATTGACATTTATGTTTGTATCTATGTCCTTGTGTCACACACTGGGTGCAAATGCCGGTTTAAAACAATGAAGGGTCTTTGTTCTTTTGTTTGAAATTTAACCTAAAGACAAAAAGAACCCGAGCCACAACCAAGAGAAATCGAGATCACACCACATTCTACGTAATACTATTACAAAACTTATGGGTCCTGGATTCCGATTCCGATTCCAAAAAAAAAAAAAAAAAACGAATCATGCTGTTATTGCTGGCTGGTTACTATTATTGTTGAGTATTGAGAATATCGGCAAAACTACAAAACTCATATCTTTTCAATTCTATTCGTATTTGAATTAAAATTTCTTTGTATTGAACATTGTATTTGTTTGCTTTAACTATGACTATGTACTTCGTTTTATCTAATTACTTGTCTATAAGTAATGTAAGTACTATCTATATACATAGTATTGTATATAGAAGGTTAGAAGCCTATGTATTTGTGAACAAATGAAAAGCATGCATCCTTGATTCACTAATGAAATTTATGTCACGCGCCCATTTCTTGTATTCAATATATGCAATCTCTTCCCCTTTTACCTCTCTCACAGATGCCACATTCTCGTGTAGCAGACATCAAACCCGCTTTAGCGCCGGTTGTTGCATATCTTCTTCATATTCATAAAAAAAAAAAAATAAAAAAAATAAAATATAATTCGGAGAAGATGTTAATGGAAGTTTATTAATTTTTTCAAGATATGCATCTCCTTCCATTCCATTAAAATAGCAACAATTATGACCTTGAATGATGGATGCACCATGTATCAAGGAGCGTGTCAAAAACGAAATATGCGAAAAAAAAAAAAAAAACCAAAACAAGAATACATTCACTCGTATATAAATACAATATTCAAAATGAGAAAATTATCCATGTCGAATAATTGACAGTCCGAAAAGATATCATGACTTCATTTTAACACAAAAATCCCTGTATAATAAGATTATAATAATGGAGCATGAAATCAGTTGAAACGCTTAGAAGAATCTCTAGTATCGAATATATATAATCTATATTATTATTGTCTTTTTTATAGATTGAACATATGATCGGTCGTAAACAATATTGATCACATTATGATTAACACAACAAAGCACCTGGTATTATTGTACAATAAGTAGAATGAATATGTAAATAAAGATTTATAGCAGAACATTGGAGCTCATCCCCATCATTTGTGAGCTTTGGCCTGCTGCACATGGGACCTCCATATGACCCGGTTCGTTATTTATTTTTATCCGGTTGGGTTTCTATCCATAAGGCTTTTGTGCTGAGCCTCTTCTGTTAACGATAGGATGTAGGTGAGGCTATATGATAGACTGATAGTGTTCGCATCACTATCTCATCACCATCGGAGGTCGAGATTTTCTACCATACAAAATCGAACTCGTACATATGCCAGTTAATTCGAACTAAGAAATTTTGCTGTTTCCAAAACTTTCAAGAGAAAAAATCTTTACACTGTGATGAGTATTCGGAAATCTGGGAAATCGTCATTTGATTGGTTATTTTAGTAAATCCATACTACACTATAATTGGTTACTTATCAATTACAAGTAAGTAATGCAAGGTTTAAAGTATATTTCCTTCCATCAAATGTAACAGCTGGCTTTTAATGAATCAACTCAAAAATTTGGCAAAACTTATTTACAGAAAAAAGCTATTCACTATATGCTAAGGTAATGACTAGTTTTTAAAAAGAGTACCTTTATCAGCAATGAAAAAATATATTTGAAATATGCTTGGGATGTCAAAAAGCTGATTCAAATTGCTAAATAAAAACTCTGATTAATACAACAGCGACGATGATTTACCACTTAAACAGTAAAGCTAAAATTCTGCAAAGAAACCCAAAACCTTCTAGCAGAAATCGATTCAATTAATTGCAAACAAATTTTAATATGAACTCAAAAGATATGATGATAAATACTTCAAAAAACAGTAAATGGAATGTTTCCGATGATACATAAGTTATTTTCTTAAAAATTTAATAAAACGATACAAAAAGAACAATTCATATCCTAGCGATCATATGACAAATTTGTTAGCCCTCTGTAATGATGTCATTGGGATATCAAGTTTATTAGACTAATCCAACCAAAAAAAGCAATCAAACATGTTTATAATATTTTAAACAATATTGTTTTTATTTACATATTTTATGGATTCGGAATGAGAGATCCCGGGGGGGTGAAGCTTTTTTAGGCGTCGCGTTTGATTGTTGTCCAGCAGATTGATTGCCAGGTGATTGCCATTGTCCTCTGATCTTATGATGGTTCTGTTGTTGCGATTGACGATCTCATCTCTGGCCGTTGGAATCTTCAATTCTCGGTGAATAACCAAGTTTTCGCGTACAACAGCGCATCGACAACATTTAAATTGGAACCTCTGAAGAATTTCCAAAATAGAGTTGCCACCAGCTGTATACCGTAGGTCCAAATCGGCTTTTGTATGGTCTTATTCGGTAACAGCTTGTTACGTAGATTCAGCTTTGATTTTGGGCAGTATCATACGCGTATATCACTATTGAGAGATTCTCGTCTCTCAAAAAGGGAAGGTCAGACTTATAGAGCATGTCTTGTGGAACTTTAGCTCATATATTCTTCATGTCAGGCTCCTGACCTTCGCATCTGACATTAAGTGTCTCCTTGTGAAGGAACGATCTTAGAACCAGAACGTATGGTGCTGGCAGCAGTTTCTTTGGCTTATGCAAGAGGCCGGGGTAAGTAATCTTTAGAATAGCTTAGAGAGTATATCCAGCAAGCTAATTGGACGTTAGGAGCATGGTTTATTTTCAGGTTTTCCAGGCTTGGCTATCAATGTTATCTCAGCGCATATTCACTGAGCTGGAAAGTGGCTCAGACTCAAGATGCCATTGTAGTATGTTGTGGAGCAAGGCTTGAGTGGCACATACTTTGCTCCTATCAAATCCAGGCAATTTATTCTTCTCTAGACTTCTCATCAAGAAGTCCAGAGTTGCCTGTATATCAGCAGGCGACCAGAAGGCGAAGGGAGTGAAGGTGGCTTTCAGATGGTTGGCGAAAAATCGAAAGTAATAGTCTCTAAGCTGAACATAGTACTTACTCATATTAGATCAATAGTTATGAAAGTAGTGCACTGAAAAGTCCAGTTTAAGTCCAGCTTAAGTTCAGAAAATTTCTTGTTTTAGGTACCACAAAGTGCTGCAATTCTATAAGACAATAAATAACGTCACCCTTTTTTTTTTTGTTTTTTTTTTGCTTTTTGATTAATAGTAATGTCACAAAATAAGCATTAAAATGGACAGAATTTTTAAGTGATGCGGGACAAGTCAAGTTAAAAAGCGGCAATTTCGACGAGCGAAATGCCATAACAATTTGTTAGCTTGATTCTTTATATGAAGCATCAATGAATCAGTGTTGTTATATTGAGTCGAAAACAAGGAGACGAAAGACGGGATACTGGTACTGTGACCAACACCTTGGGACCAACACTCGAAGGAATTTATGAGTTGCGGGCAGACAGAAATGAAGAACGACTTAACCAAGTGCCGAAAGCAAAAAATTTGTATTTGTAGTTGTGGAAACGAATACAATATACAATATGTATGGGATCAGTGTCAAAATTTAAAAAGCATTAACAAGAAAGGAGATTTACTTTGCTTTAACCGAAACTGATATAAACAATAAAATTCAATACAATACAATACAATACAATACAATACTTTATATAAATAAATTATTCTTTTATTTATTTGATTAAAGTAAATGCTTTTATATTGAGTTGTTTTCATTTCAACAGTAGGCTATCCGATAATTAAAATCTTGTATTATATGACTCGATATATGATCTGAACTAAATTTCATTTTTGTAATTCGTAAGTTGGGGAAATTATTTTCATTTAGACTGACAATCAGACAGATGGATGATGGAATGGAGTGAGGTAGAGACACGGTTCTATACAAAATGAAAAAAAAAAAAAGAAAATAAAACAAAGAAACATGGAATGCTATTGTGAAAGTGATTAAACTCTACTAAGTACTGCATACTCGTGCTACTATAAATGAATGAATGAATGAAAGAAATGATGAAATGATCATTGATCAAGTTTGTAAATGAAAGCGAATGAGTAAAGCCGAACAACAAAATGTAAGTCAAACGATATTTAAACAAGACCCATGGCTTGAGGTAATCAAGTTACAGCATTTACGAGAAGTAAGGACGTACATACCCGTATTTTATAGCAGCGATATATCTATGTATGTATGTATGTATGTATGGAGATATGTAAGTGAATAAGGTAAGGTAAGGTAAAGTAAGGTAAGCAACTGATAATTTACATGTCGTGTGTCGTCTGTCGCACACTCGCGAGATCAGTAATAACAGTGGTGGGGAAATAATTTTAGCTACAAACAAAAAAGATCCAATCAACGCTTTTTCCGAACCCGCAGCCCAACATTTCAAGCTTTATATGCATGACAGTCGACAGTGGTTGTTGTTGTTGTTGCTGTTCTGGTGATGATGCTGAGGGCTAGCAAATCAGCTTCTGGCACTCACGTCGATCACTCGACAGCAGTACATACGGTGGCCGGTGGATAGTGGAGTGGCAATACAAAAAAAACAGACAAGCGGCCGTTCGCGAGTGCATCATCGTACTGCACAATATACTATAACACACATGCGCATGCGTATGACTATGAACTTGTGGAAACTTGATACCGGTAGCGCAGGGGCGGTAGTTTGTAGATTACGTACGTAGTCAATGAATCTAGTAGTAGAGAGTTGGAATGAAGGAAGAATGAAGAGTACGTGTGTGGTGCATAATCATCTTTCTGAAATATATCAGTATATCAAACGATAACAACACAAAACACAAATAAATCAATATTACATTGAGCTTCTTCTGTTAAGAGTGCGAAGAAAACGACAACTGATTGTTAGAATCAGACAAACTTCTGTTTGTAACAATAACAACAAATACAACAATTGAGGTGCAGGTTTTATTCGTTTCAGATTCGAATTCGATCGGTGAGTTGACATTCATGTCCGTTCATTATGGAAGCGATTCGCCTAGTAGTACTCGAGTACATACGTGGTGTCAGATCTTCGTATCTACTGATAGTAGTTCATAGTTCTGTGTCTACATGTAGTACTCCTGTACATGAACATTGCAGCTGCTATTCCTAGTGTCTATAAATACGTACTTCATTTGGAATACTCAGCACCATCATCATCATCAACCACTATATCTGCTCTAGTTACTTTAGTACAATCATTGCAGCTGCTGATCTTCGTGCTCTCCTTCTTTTGAGAAAAAATTGTAAAATTATCTGCACACCCACTTTCCTCGTTTCATTATACAATAATATCTGTGATCAACGTTTAATTAGAAATCAAATCATCGTTTTCACAAACCAGAACGGCAGTGCACATGCAATTACACTGAGCGCACTGGGCGATGTATGATTTGTAGTCAACTTAAGCAAGCAATGTTCTTATTGCCATAGCACAGTATAATCATTTTCGTTTTTTATTTTTTATTTTTTTTGGATAAGATAGCAACAATTGTTAGCAAAGAGCTTAGCTGTGTCAATTAAATTTAGGTCATTTTAGAATGATGTGAGTATTGCGTGCCTTCAGTTGCTTCCAGTAGAATCGAAACGAGATTATGAGGCGCAGCAACCATGTGCTACTGCTGCTGCATACTCGAGATGCATTGGGCCGGACGAGACACTCGAGCGTCTCAACCGTCTATTGATTAGGCTTCCATTCAACGATGACAGTGAAGAATGAGGAAACTGAGCTGTCAGCATACGCTTTCAAAACAGATCGTTTGCTTGCCATATCATTTTACAATTACAATATGATCTCTTTGAAGCTGAAAAATCAACGATACATACCTACACTTACAATCATTTGATTGTACTTTTTTTTAACTTAGGTATAATGCCTTTTCATATAACTTAAATGATATGAAAGGGCATCATATAGTCTAATTTACCCAATCATAGTGTTCTTTCTTGTTTACATTTGCCTTTTTGCCATAAATGTCAAAATTATGAGTAAATGATGGACCACCAACGAAGTATGGGAAGCATTCGTCTGACTACTTTACTCTCGGAATGTTGGAAATTAATTTCAACTCATTGCATGGTCAACATGGTAAATATCAGCGTCAAAGTATCCAACATAGGTAGACCTCAAAAACGTTTTTCATCATAGCCTACGATGTCAAGTAAAGTATTTATAAATACTACAATATTTTGCCTGCGTTATGAGCAAAGGAACCATTTTCTGTTTGCTTGCCTATCCATATTTTTGTTGATATCATTTTCGTTTTCTCATACATTTCCTTGTGATCATTTTCATATCTGTATAATTGAATTTGTTAATCCTTTCCTGCTTACACCACTGAATCGATTTTGACAAAAATTATACCAATTGAAAGGTGTTCTTCACAAGATGTGAACAATCTCAATTTTATCAAAATTGTTTTAGTTGCTTAGATAAGAAAAGGTGTTAAAGATAACCTCTTTCCAACAACAACAATAGGAGAATAGAGAGGTTTATGTCAGGTTGTGTAAATCCTTGTTATTTTTGTTGTTTTAGATGATGTTCTACACAACAGGAGCGTACGCAGAAAATATTTTCGGGGTCTTTTAGTGATCCTTTCAAATTTTGCATAAGATTAAGAAATGTATGTGTTTTTGTTGTATATTTGTAATATCTTTATTGAGACTTTTCCGATGAATATTCCAAAAATTTTATTATTTTTTGAGGAGATGGCAATAGACACATTCTGTGAAAATTTCAAGTTGTTTATTCATATCACAATTGGGGGGGTTTTTGGGGGTTTAAAACTTTTGAGTACGCCCTTGCTATACTAAGTACTATACAAAATATTTTGCACATGAACAATAAAAGAATGCAAGAATGAAATAGTCAAAGCAGATAATATCTGCTATACTATAAGTTAAGCAGTATGTGTGAGTGTTTGTATGGGCATGTTCGCGTCGAAATGACTGATGCTAAATGCATGATAATGTCGGGACGCTTAAGAGTTTCGTAGACTGTTAATTTTTTGTTTTGTTTTTATTCCAGCAAAGGTTTATACCTATATTTTGTGTAAATTACAATGATTAGATAATAAAAAATAGTAAAATATTCTTTATACAACCGATAAGCGTACAGCAATAGAACAGGTGAGAGTGGCACACAAAATTTTCCACTCTTCCATACTACTGCGCTCACAACATCAACGGCTGTGTCTAGAGTGCAAGAGTTGTGCAACGGAGACATAATTCTTTTCATTCATACAATTTGTTCTTTGGTATGCCAAAATTGGTAATAAGAAGAGCTTTCTGTTTAGCTTTGGCGTCGTTCAGTCAATGATTTTGTGCACTACTTATAAATCGTCATTACTAACATTTCCTACGAGTTTGCATTTAAAATTTGTATATAATTTCCTTGCGTTTATTGTTAATTATATTTCTAGCAATACAAAATATACAATTTTATAGGCTTTGATGCCTCCCCGTCATTGTTTTTGTGTGCTATAAATCAGCATAATCTGCATTTTAAAATAACAAAAATTATTATGATGCACATTGCTTAATTGCTCATTTCTCCAATAAGTGAAACCCATTATCCGCACATCGCTACCAATCCAAAGATATATACATGCAAGTACAATGAAGCTGTTACTACTAGTTGTCACTATTAGCAGTAAGGCTGTTAAATGATTGAACAAGCACGCAAACCGATTAGATCAAGAAATGAGACACGAAGAAAAGTTGAGTAAGTGATAAATTACTGGTAACCATTGTTACAGGCTTCACAAAATTATCCAAAATTCATTATGATGAAGGAAATAACGGGTGCCGTTTTAAGCCTTGCGTGCTACTAAATGAACGCACCAAAAGTACTAAGCGTAAATGGCAGTGAATCTGCACCAGAAATTATTGAAACACTTTTTTTTTTTTTTTGCCAAGTATATGGCTAATCGATGCTACTGCATGCTACACGCAATGTTTTAGTCATCGATCAGCATTTATTTACAGTGTTGTATACTACAAAAGCAACCAACCAAGATGCATGTCGACGCGTGCAAAACCAAAGCAAGAAATCAGTAATTTGGTATATGAAGCGATATTTCCTAGAAAGCTTATACTCGTACTATATCTGAATGAGATTGATGCTTTTCAATTATAATGAGTGTTTCTAGGAACATTATTTCATTCGATTAACAGAGCTTGCAACAGATTTTTCTAGCTAGGAAAACGTAGATCGGAAATATATCAAAGGGATTTTCGATGGAATTAAAATCTTCTGATTTGCTGAATCTGAAGCCCATTGTCCTTAAATTTGTTATTAACTAGCAAGTTTTGGGTTGTTGTCATGGTGAAACAACCAACAGGGTGACATATTCTATGCTGCGTAATAGTAACATTTTTTTTGACTCCCGTACCGAATTATATATATGGAATATTCAGGAAAAATCCTTTTACTACTTTTAATGAAATTGAGAGGACTCATAAATTGTAAAGTTATTTCGCCACCAGATTGCTCGAACTGCATATCTCATCTTCATTCCCACAGAGCTCACCACCAAGTACCTGGGGCTTACCTTGGATTGACAATTAAACTGAAAGGCTCACATCAAACGTAAGCGCCAACAGCTGGCTCTTAAAATGAGAAAAATGTCCTGGCTTCTTCTGCACATATCAAAAGAGTCTCTGCTTCTTTGCATGTTCCATTGATTCAAGACCTAATTGGCAGATTTGTCAAAAAATATGTATCCCGTCAAGAGAAACATCCTAACGATCTCATCACTTTCTCAGATTCGCCGACTCAAGATAAGTCATTCCCTAACCTTCCTTTCAGGTTTCCTGTAGTTAAACTTCTACAATTCACTGTGATGTTTTTGTTTTTGTTGTTTTATTTATTTCTTATTTACTTATGTTTAGGTTGTGTTCTAACTGATCGTAAATATATTTGTTAGCACCATTTCATGTATTGGGAAATGTTTTAAATTTGTTACAATTTTTAATGAAATTGTACTTTGAACGTAATGCTACCCTTAAGCAAAAATTCCGAAATTTTTAAGCAAGTTTCAAAGCAAAGTAAGTGTAAGTGTAATTATGAAACATTGATTAGTTTTAAAGAATTTACAAAATAATTTTTAAATGTGTTGAAAAATAAATACACCAACAAAAGACTATTGAAAATTTTACTGAAGGGTGGAAGGCAACACGTTTAAGAGCACTAAAAGAAATATGTCCATATATTTTTGGTTAGGACTCCATTGGTGTTTTCAATAAAGATCTCTTGTTGTAGTCACGTTTCGCTGGGTCTCTTGATTGAGCGTAATTTTCTTTTCGGGACAGCAACATTTTCATTATCTTCATCGTCTGGACTGGAACTTCAACAATTTTTGGTCTATTCTTTAATAAGATCTTGGATCTTTTAAAGTATATTGGTAGCGGTATTATACTTTGGATTCACAGTACGCTTTATCTGTTCTAGATCTGGTATTGACGCGTTTTAAGTTAATTAATGACTTACTGCTACGATCGGTACACCACCATGTTGCGAATATTTCTTTGTCATTTCCAGAAGCCTTTCATATCTCGATACTATAGTTTCTTTTATCTCTTCGTTTATATTTCGAGAGTATTTTTGCAATTCCATAGTGTACTTTTTGTATTTGATTCTATTGCGTATAAAAATAAATTTTATTTTAATAAAACTAAATGTAGATAGATTGCTTTATTTAACTTTGTTTGCTAAATCAAGAATTGTAGGAGTTTCTCGTAAAATTTATGTGTTTACAATTTGAACATGCCACCAGAGCTTTATCTGTTAACTATAGATATTAACTTTTTTCCCTTCGCTGGAACTCCGTTGCAAACCTGAAGTAAATTTTAATATTTCTATTTCTATTATACGATATTATAAATTTGTCGTGAAGTTTGTAACAGGCAGAAGGAGACATCAGAGAACCTATAAAAACTGTATGTATGAAAAACTATTCCATCAGCTGAAATTTTGCAAGAACCTTTCTTTTTATTAGACGCAGTACATTTGTCGGAACCACCCGAATCGCACTATTAGGGTGGGTACCTCCCATACAAACCTCATATTTGAATTTATGTTTTTATTAGCAAAACTTTTTGTTTTTTGAACTGAAACTTGAACACTATCAGTTTCCAATACAGGCGCAGGATATTTGTCGGAACCAGCCGAATCGGACCACTAGGTGGGTGTACCTCTCATTCAAACAACCCATTTGAATTCTACAATTAAACATTCATTCACTGCGTGAAGAATATTTCATCTTCCGCATAGTCGAAGATAACGTTCTTTCTAGTTGTACTTGTTTTTATTAATTTCAATTTGCAAAATATAAATTATAATTAGTTCTAAGAGATAAAGTAAATTAATAAAACATCCTTTTCTCAATATGCTAATAAAAATCTATCGTATTCTTTGACAATTTACAATAATTTAATTAAATGCCTTTCGATTGAACATTTTAAATATATGTATTTTTCTTCCTCGTACATGATGTAAATTCATTTCATCACCCACACAGACTGTGTATCATAAAAATGATTAATAAAAACAAAAGTAAAACGAAATAAACTAAAATTATGCAGCAAAAAAAAAAAACACAAACTCAACTCAAATACAAATGCATTAACAACACACAAAAGTACCAGCCACGCAGAAGAAATAGCAGGAGTCTTTACTGAAATTTATAAACGAAATACACGAAAGAGGGCGTGGCTCGTAGTAGATGTAGCAATTGCTCGAAATCTGGCAACGCGCAATGAATCAAAATGCTCGTTCTATTTCATTTTACAATCACTTTTCTCTTTCTCTCTCAGCATGTTTGTGCCATGCATTTTCGTCTAATTTTTTGTGCTGTGCTAATTTTTCTGCGTGGCTGGTAAGTTAATTAATATAACGACAAAACCAAACCGTCGCAGTGCTGCATTCTGACTCAAATTGCACGTAAGTCTTAAAATATTGGAAAGCGAGAAGGTATCGTAATGCGCAATGTGTCACGTTACTCTTACGTCGTAAAATTCGTACGTTAATATCAGAAACGCAGAAGAAATAGCAGGAGTCTTTACTCATATTTATAAACGAAATACACGAAGGAAGACGTGGCTCGTAGTAGATGAAGCAATTGCTCGAAATCACCGAAAGAGCTGGCAACGCGCAATGAGTCAAAATGCTCGTTCTATTTCATTTTAAAATCATTTTCCTCTTTCTCTCTCAGCATGTTTTTGCCTTGCATTTTGGTCTATTTATTGTGCTCTGCTAATTTTTCTGCGTGGCTGGTAAATTTATTTAAAATAACGACTCAAAATGAAACAACAACAATGAAGCAAACAAAAACGTCGCAGTGCTGCCCATTTGACTCAAAATGCTCGTGTCCTTCTAGGTGATAAAAAAATATGATTTTGTTATAAAAAAAAAACTGTTTTTTAAATTATTTTTATTAATTTCATTCTATAAAAAATGTTTTTATAAAATTTTTATTAATTGGATTAATTAATACTGAATTTATTTAAAATTAACAATGTGTTTTTAATTAAATTGCTAGATGGCGAAAACAAAGGGAACGTCTAGAGTTCTAGGAATTATTACGATTGCACTACGGAAATTTGATGCAAAAGTATCGTTTAACGTTTGCCTTTGAATGTGTAGCAAGAATTGCATTCATACTACGGAAGTTTTCCAGACGCTACAAAACTTAGCAAAATTGTAAGCGTGTGAACGAAAAAAAATATGCGAATGTACGAATTAAATTGTCATTTCTGTGTAAAAAAGAAAGTGTATCTTCAAATTACAAAGGAATCTTCTTTATGAACTGTATTGCAAAAATTATGATGGGTATATAAAATGTGAGGCTGGCATTGTGGTCAGAAGAAAACAATATTATATCGGAATTTCAAGCAGGTTTTAGAAAAAAAACATTCAACAGTTGATAATATATATAATTTGTCATGTATAAGTTCACCTTAAATTTTAGGAAAAGAAAAAAAATATATGCCTTTCTCGCTTTTGACAAGGTTCCTAGACAGCTACTTACATACATATATACAAATTGCATATGCTTGGTATTTCAACAAAAATGTTAAAATTTATTGAGCAAGTTTATGCAAAACCCATCTCTTTAGTATGGACGGGAGATGATATATTGGAAAAATTCTATTTATCATCAGTTGTAAAACAAGGATGTTTAATGTCTCCGTTGCTTTTCTGACTATATTTAAACGATTTACATGATTGGTTGATAGGTGGATTGTATATTGAAGAATTAAATATTAGGCTTCTGTTATATGCAGATGACATAGTTGTATTATCAGACAATATAGGTAGGTGTCTTGCAAAGAATGATAACACGACTAGAATTGTATTGCGACACTTGGAACATGGAAGTAAACTTAGCCTTAGAAGTCAGCAATAATGGTATTTAGGCGCGGGGTAGATTGGCCAAGAATGAGATGTGGAAGTTTAGAGGCAAGAATATTGAGATTAAGTCGGAATATAATTAAGTTTCAAACCGCACTTACAAAATAGGAAAGTAATAGACCGGCAGGTGTTCTAGTCGTGTATATAAAAATCTGAATCTATCTACTGGGAGAAATTATTTAAATAGTAATTTGAATACACACACAATTCTTTGGATTTATACAGCAAGAAGTGACACATTGTACTTGAATGGACACAGAAATATGATTTGCACACTCTGCTATTTTAATGTAGTTGAAAATATCGTTAATTTTCCAAGAAAATGTCCTATTCTCAAAAGAATTCGCTTCAGATATTTTGAAAAATACAACCTAAATAAAGAAGAAGTTGTCGACGTATTAAATGGACACGGTTATGGTGGATTGAAAAATTTGACTTTGTTTATCATTGGTGCTTATAGGAAAAAAAATTTAAATGAATTTTCTATTTAATTATTTTTTTTTTGTAAATTATTATTTTAGATTTTCGACTGACGACCATGACGACCTATTATTCTTTATTTACATATATACATATATATTTTGACTAAATAGTTTATACACGCAATTGTATTTTCCTTTTATCAAATAAAGAATATTTTTATTATTATTATCATTTCTGTAACTCGCCTTTCGTATTTTTTTCTTTTCAATGTAGATATTATGAAAGTCACTATTAAAAGTGCAGGATTTCTGATAATTGATGGATAGTTAAAAACAGACAGTTTGATTTTATTGGTTTCTATCATGTCTTTTACCATTTCCCTTGTTTCTTTTAAAGGTTTGATTAATAGTTCTTCTTTGTTTTCTTCATCCGTTACATAGGTTCTGTTAATTTCTACCTTCTTAGATGGTACAGTTGTGTACAAGATTTGAATTTTCAAAGTTTTTTGCAATTATCAGGCCTTCTGTTATTTCGCTTATAATTTGGCTTTTATTTTCATTAGTAAATCTGATTTTAACTAAGATTTCTTTTAAATTTTGTTTTACATTGACATTATACAAATATATATTTTTGTCTTCATCAATTATGAAATTATTTGTTTTAATAAGAATAGATTTATTGCTTACATGGGGAATTGGTTCTGTTAATATTTTGTGGTCTTGCTTATCAGAATAAATTGGCATAAACATTATGATAATTATACTATTATCATGGTAGGCTACGGAGATTCTTATGTTTGCTAGACTGTTTAAGCCGGATATTGAATCTAGTTCAGTATCCAGTAACCAAGTTAGAATATTCCGTGATAGAATGTTTAATTTCCTTGTTAAAATGACTTGTTCTATGTCGTCTATATGGTTTCGTAGTAATGTAATGTCGTGGTATTTCATTTGATGAAGTTCTTAAAAAATATTTAACTGGTCTCTAAAATCTTTTGAAAGTTCTTTATAAGATATGCTGGTACTGTCCTGATTATTATATAACTACTGTCTTTGTTAATATCTTGTATCTCCAAGATATCTCTCGTAATCAATAACAACGTAATAAGTAGTGTCGTTTGGGATATCATTGTCGGTTTCTGTAAATCTTTATATATAAAAATGAATGTCGAAATCTGTACGAAAGCACATCAACTGAAAACGGCTGAACGAATTTTTTTTAATTTTTTATTAATTTTTTAACGTTTCTTTATGCAGCGCACACTTTACTTAGCCGATTTTAATAATTTTAGTTAAATAACAAATGAATGATAATGGAAAGAGTTGCATACTTATTTTTTTTTCAGTTTTTAACTTTTAATATAATATAATATTTTTAAGAGTTAAGTGTTTTGAAAACCCATTCCAGACCAAGCAAAAAAAGTTGTTTTTTATAACAAAACATTTATTTTATTTCTTAGCAGGACACGAGCATTTTGAGTCAAATTGGCAGCACTGCAACGTTTTTGTTTGCTTCATTGTTGTTGTTTCATTTTTAGTCATTTTTCTAAATAAACTTACCAGCCACGCAGAAAAATTAGCAGAGCACATTAAATAGACCAAAATGCAAGGCATAAACATGCTGAGAGCGAAAGAGAAAAATGATTTTAAAATGAAATAGAACGAGCATTTTGACTCATTGCGCGTTGCCAGCTCTTTCGGTGATTTCAAGCAATTGCTACATCTACTACGAGCCACGTCTTCTTTCGTGTATTTCGTTAATTAATATGAGTGAAGGGTGCAGCTGTTAATTATTCTGCGTAAGATTAATTTCCATTGAAATTTTAAAACGAATTTATTACGAATTTGTTACATTAATAGTAAAATCTCCGACTGGTCATGTCTTCGGGCGAGTTCAAGTTCAACCTTATAGGAACCGATGACTTGCACATCTGTCATTTGGAATGAATTTGTGCGGTTGTTCAACACTGTACACATTTTCATCGGAAACATTAACACGCACACAGAACAAAGTTACGCATATTGATTGACACCAGTGCAAAAAGTATTTTTACCAAATTTTCTCTGTCAGTGCTGCCAAAATTTCGAACAAAATAAAAAAAATTTCGAAATAAATAAATAAAATAAAACAAGGACAACCAAACGACGGCATAACGAGAATTCTTCAAAGTCGTCAGCAACAGCAGCAAAGGACCAATCGCAGTAACAACAACACGAAGGGCACGAGGCAACTGCCGCTAAAATGAATCGGCGAAATTCGCACGGGTCAACACAGAAACACGTTAAACTGGAAGAAATATGGTCTAATCTCGAAGAAGGTATACGTCAGGTGTTCGAGCTCAACCAATCGCTCACTGGCGTTTCTTATATAAACTTGTACACACATGTTTATAAATATTGTACAGACAACTATATAACTGGCGCTGAACTGGTTCGCAAGGAATTATATGACCGCCTTAAGGGCTTTCTTAAGGGCTGCATCAGTGGCTTGTTTAAAAATTTTGAAACAGTAAAAGGAGAGGAGGTGCTCTTGTCATATTATTCCAAGCAATGGATTGGCTATCAGTTCTCTAGCACGGTGCTAAATGACATTTGCATGTATTTGAATCATTATTGGGGAAGACGTGAATGTATGTGTAGGTGGAAATGTGAATGTCAAAAGAAAATCTATGGGGTTTACATTTTGGCATTAACCACCTGGAAGGAACATTTGGTCAAAGTACTCAATGAGCCAATAGCTAATGTTGTACTCAAATTGATAGAGGAGGAACGTCAGGGTAAACTAATTAATCGTTCATTGGTACGCAATGTCATTGAATGCTATGTCGAATTGGATTTTAATGAAGAAGACACTGATCCGCTAGATAAAAATTTACCAGTATACAAAGAGAACTTTGAACGGGAATTTATTGCTGAGACTGTCGCCTTCTATGAGAAAGAATCCCATACGTTCCTATCGACGAATACCGTCACCGAGTACATGAAGCATGTGGAACAAAGACTTGATGAAGAACGCCAACGTGTTCGCAGCAAAAATGCAGATTTAAAATGTGTGCTCACTTCATATCTGCACGAGAGCACGTTTGATCTTCTACAAACAACATGCACACGGGTGCTCATTGAAAACCATTTCGCTGTGTTCCGAACCGAATTTCAATATCTTTTAAATGCAGATAGAAATGAAGACTTGAAACGAATGTATTCACTTGCTTCGAGGACTACCAATAATCTTAACGAGTTAGTGTCAATACTAAGCACACATCTTGCAACAAGGCACCGAAGCAATTGAGAAATGTGGCAATACAGAAGCAGCAAATGACCGAAAATCTATGTACAAACTATATTCAAAGTGTGTAAGAAATATAAAGCACTTGTACTGACGTCGTTTGGTAATGACAATGGACTTGTAGCCGCATTGAATAAAGCGTGTGGCAAGTTCATCAATACAAATGTGGTGACTCAAGCAAATGGCGCCAGTAAATCGGCAGAATTACTTGCCAAATACTGCGATGTGTTACTTAAGAAATCTGCTAAAAACCCTGAAGACGAGGAACTGGAAGATAATCTCAATCAAGTAATGGTTACCTTTGAGTACATTGAGGATAAGGATGTATTCCTTAAGTATTATAAGAGGATGCTTGCTCAACGTTTGGTGAATCACTCATCGGCATCAGATGATGCTGAAGCACTGATGATCTCAAAATTGAAGCAAACATCTGGCTGTGTACATACTTTGGTATTGCAAGACATGCTCAAGGATATTGGACTTTCTAAGGATCTGAATAATAGCTTTAAGAAATACCAACAACGTGAGAATATAACGACCGAAATCGGTTTTAGCGTTGCAGTCCTCTCGGCCGGGTCATGGCCACTCATACAGAGCAGCAGTTTCCTTCTACCCGCGGAACTGGAGCGATCTGTGCAACAATTCAAAACATTCTATGCATCACGGCACTGTGGTCGCCGACTCAACTGGCTCTATATCACATGTGCAAGGGTGAGCTAGTCATGAATGTTTCGCACAACAATACAACTTCGATGTACACGCTACAAGTGAGTACATATCAATTGGCCGTTTTGTTACAATTCAACAATCAAACTAGTTTCACTGTTCAACAATTGGGTGAGAACACACAAATCCAACAGGAACATCTTATAAAGGTTTTACAAAGATTGCTTAAAGCACAACTCTTGACCAGTGTTGATAATGAGAATTCGCTAACGCCTAATTCTGTGATGGAGCTCTTGTTGGATTACAAGAACAAGAAGCGCAAGATAAATATAAATCAACCGCTAAAGAGTGAAATGAAAGTCGAACAGGAAACTGTCCATAAACACATTGAAGAATATCGCAAGCTGCGTATACAGGCCGCAATTGTGCGCATTATGAAAATGCGCAAGAAGCTCAACCACACTAACCTCATCTCAGAAGTTCTTAATCAATTGTCGACGCAGTTTGCACCAAAAGTACAGGACGTAAAGAAGTGCATTGAGATACTAATTGAACAGGAATATCTTAAACGTGTGGAGGAGTCGAAGGACACGTACTGCTATTTAGCTTAAACTAAGGTAGTCACTATATCTTAAAGTAAAAAAATCTTTTTCTTCTTCTTTACTAATCATTAAAAAAAAGAACAATGTAATAGTAATAATTAAAATCTTACAATAAATAAATACAAAAATAGTAAATAAATATTTAAGTTCTTCCAAGTGGGAAAAAATAAACAACAAAAACAGAAAAAAGCAAATATAAAACGGTATCCATTTTAATGCTAGCGGGTACTGAGTACTGAGGCAAAAATATAAAATAAAATATAAATTATGTTCAACAAATTTGTATTATGTTTAGGGTCTGTATTAGAATAGGAATAAACTCCAATGTTTCATGATAATTGTACACCTTGTCATTGCAAAGTTGATGGAAGATCTGATCATAATTTCTTTCGATTGTTCCGGCAAAGTATATATATTCTTGA
>JBAMAW010001972.1:0-28206 GCA_037043295.1 Amiota minor | reverse complement strand
TTCATTCAATGGATTGTGATTTTATATTTCTAAGAAATCAGATCAGGACCATTTATCACGTGATAATGAACATTTTTTACAGGGAAGTTATTAGCACTTAAAAAACAATTTTTATTTTTTTTTTTTTTTTTCTAGAATGCGATCGATTGTGTCGGACTAACTAAGATCTTATATGCGCGAAATCCTCTTTTCTCTCTTTCAGTATAATTATAATAAGGTTTGCAATTTAAAACATACCACGATTTCTCTAAGTGTTTCGCAATGAGTATTAAATCGTACGGCAAACAACAACAAAATCTACGTTATCGCGAAAGTGTTATACACAAAATGCAGAGAAGAAAGGAAATAGAAAAAAATGTTTACTTGTGTGTGTGTATTATAGCTGCGTGCAATGTACGTACACAGAATGCCATGCCTAGAGTTTTACAAAAACAAATGAGCATGATGAGTATAGGGCTTGGGCATCTCTGGTCTATATATTGCTCAAATATTTGCATAGTAACTGTATACTGGTTAGTTCTGATTGGATACTCATACTTTATGGGAAGCATTGGCAATATAGTGTGTTCTCCGTATGTGAACATTGCAGGCATGAAATACATATATAATTTGTAATGAGCTAGAGAGAGATAGAAAGTATGTTTTCAAACCCACAGTCGCAAGCCCTATCGAAATTTTTATTTGACATTTTCCATTTAAATATGAGCAATTCTCCAAAAACTCCAACAACTAATAGTTCCACTACTATAGATGCAGTTTTTCATAGACTTTTTAAATAGAGTAGAGTCGAAAATTTATATTTCTTATTTTAGTTACCATAAGCCAATACTAACCATTGTTAATTAATAATTTTACAAATACAACTTAAATAAAATAAAACAAACAAAACCCGCAAATTCCATTGTATTTATCCAATACTGAAAGTTTAGATACTTTAAATTGACAAAAAATATACTGAACGCATAGCTACTTGCAACTTACAAAATTCTTCAAGTACTATAGGTTTACATATCTCCCGTATGATCCGACTCACATTGATATGAAAAGTTGCCCTAACGAACTTCGAACGTTAAATTGTACAATGCACACCATTTAGAACGATTTTCACTGTATGCAAATGGTTCTTGCAACACCGTTTTTATTTCCTGCTACGTATACTGTTAAAATTTTACTAAAATTTTGCAATTTGAAATATTCTATTTAATAGGATGATGATCATCAGCAAAACGCTCGTATCTGAGCCCGTTTGTGCCAGTTTAAGCGAACGTCCGCATAACACGCGCTGCTTGGTCCACTGGGAAGTTTCACATTTATCACATGTACAAACGGAGAGGTTAATTTATAAACGAACTAACCAGGTACATTTACGTGGTGAAGAATACGTCCACTTGCGAGACGCAATGCAGAAGGATAATGGGACATGGGACAATTAGTTATCTTTCCGTCAAGTTTTAACGGAAGTCCACATTACATGCAAGCACGTACGCAATACGCGTTCTGTTATGTTTGCAAATATAGTCGATCTGACCTTTTTATAACATTTACAACTAACCCGAAATTTCACAAGCACTTTTTCCCGGCCAGGCATCTTTTGTTAGGCATGATATATTAGCCCAAGTTTTCCATCTTAAGCTAAAGTTGATTTTTGACCTGACTCACATGGTACACGGACCATGCGGTGTTCTCAACAACAACCCATTCTGTATGCAAGAAGGTCGTTACTCTAAAAAATACCCACGAGAGCTTTCAGAGCAAACAATGTTAGGGGAAAACGGGTTTGCCGCTACCGGCCCGGGAAGTGATCAAGCTACGGTTGGGTTAATAAATAATAATTATGATGAAGTTGCAAGTTTTCATTTTAAGCTTACCGATTCACGAAAGATATTCACCCGTAATTCAACTGGATGTACATCTTGAAGGGGGACAAAGGGTGTACTTCAACCCTGATAATATTACAAAACGTTTACAAAACCCAAGGCGAAGTACTCTGCTTGCATCCTATCAACGAAATAGATATATTTGCTAAAACGCTGTTACAACGAAATTCCGTCTTATTATGCCTATAATAAACAACAGGGTGCTTTTAATCGCAGAAGACGTGGAACAGCTGTCAATGGTGAACCAGGTATTTTTAAAGAACACGTTATTGGATTTTATACCATACATCCAAATCACTCAGAATGCTTTTCTTACGCTTACTTTTGTACACTGTTCGAGGACCTACTGCTTTTGCTGATGTTCGAAGGGTTGGTGATGTTTTGTATCCTACCAAGAAGCTTGCTGAGCACATCACTTACTAGAAGATGATCAACATTAGGATGGCGCTTTGCCCGAAGCATGTATTAGTGAAAGTCCATATAGGAGGAAAAACTTCCCAATCGATGTTTAAGTTCCCAATCAATTTAGACAGTACAGAGAGCCCTATTTGTAACATTTCAAGAAACAGTGACAAAGCAAAAGTTCTTCGTGATTGTAGTCTTATTAAATGGTATGAATGTACCATGGAAAATCGTAAAGCGGTAAAAACAGTGGACTGGACTTTACGTGATATCAGGCAAAACGACGAAGCTTTGGGTAATATTACGGTACTATTATGTGGTGATTTCCGGCAGACCCTACCTCTTAAAACACGTGGAACAAGAACTGATGAGATTAGAGCCTGCCTTAAGAGTTCCAGTCTATGGCACTTTATAATCCCCATGCATTTAACATTTATTACTTGAGATCGGTAATGGTACGTATCCACAGGAACAAGGAAAAGTACTCTTACATGAAAGCCAGTGCCGTACAGTTTTATCGATGTGGGATCCCATATCGTGTGTATATGGCGACGCAATGGAATGTGGAAATTATGAAAACTCTTGGCTTTATGAAAGAGCTATTTTGACCCAATATAACGATAAGGCGGCAGCAATTAAGGCTGAAATTCTGAATTTTGTTCCGGGAGCTAATGTAGAGTATATCTCTATGAACAAGGTAATGGATCAAGAACAATCTACTAACTATCCAGTGGAATTTTTTGAATCCCTGAGCACTTCTGGACTGCCAGCTTGTAAGATAAATTTAAAAGTCGCCGTAATATATTGCTCCTTAGAAATTTAAGCCCGTCCAAACTGTGTAACGGTACCAGATTAAAAGTGACCAATTTAAAACCTAATGTGATAGAAGCAGAAATTTTAACAGGGTGCGGCGCAGGAGATAGTCTTTTTATACCCCGTATCCCTCTTATTCCAAACAGGTTTCCGTTTATTTTTAAGCGAGTCCAGTTTCCAGTGAGCCTCTGTTACGCTATGACAATAAACA
The DNA here is from genome assembly GCA_037043295.1 of Amiota minor. Taxonomy (NCBI): domain Eukaryota; kingdom Metazoa; phylum Arthropoda; class Insecta; order Diptera; family Drosophilidae; genus Amiota; species Amiota minor. Next base: position 24,903 of record JBAMAW010001972.1, on the reverse strand, counting down.
AAGCTCAGGGCCAGACGCTAAGTGTTGCAGGTGTAGATCTTACTAAAAGCTGTTTTTCGCAATGTCAGCTTTATGTGGCTTTGTCGCGTGTTAGCAACTCCAGGAATCTCTATGCTTTAATCCCTGATGGCTCCACATGTAACATCGTATATAGAGAGAAGTATTACTGTGGCATCAATAAAATGACGTAAAGTCAATGTAACGACGTGCGTTGATAATACCAAATCTCAAGTCTACGCAAATGATGTCGCTCCACCTATTACAAACATATTTCCAATACCACGCGTACGAAGTCACGGGCACAGCTAGTATATTAATATAAACGAATTGCGTGTGCGTTTAATATGTTAGTATCAACCAATTGCAGCCTGTAGCTTCGCTGTTGAGATCTGAGGTGAGTGTGCCATCTGCATTCTAAACTAAAGCGATCAAAGCTTCTCTCCTTATTATTCGATGTCGAAAGCTTTCGGTATCGAAAGTCGAACTCACGAGCTTTGATCCCACATCGTAGGGTGATAACTCCTCCCCTACTTAATTTTAGGGTCGTCCTCGCTTTGACCAATATTCAAAATCGAAGGCTCAAAACAGGCGGTTGAACGAAGGATAGTTTAAAATCCAAATGACGAATCTCTCTTAGTGGAACCCTCAATATTTGTGCTTATTTCCAAGAGTAACCACGTTTGGTTAGATAATAAACTCGAAGGCGTGTGCCAGACGGTGGTTTGACAATCATAACGAAGCTATAAATAGTGTTTTTTATGGTAGTAAAGTTTTAAGCAATCCAGCGTAAATGCGTTTTCAGCAAAAGTAAAAGAAGCAGCAGCAGCAAATAACACAATGCCGTATGTTGCCGCTGTTATTTATGTTGTTGAGGCAAATTTATCGGTGATGTAGCCTTTTCAAGCAAGAACATCCCAGGTAAGACTGTGGTATTGTACTATATGTACCCATTTTGTTTATTGAAGAGCCACCGCCACCAACATTGCTGTTTATGAGTAGTGTGTTTAGTGTTGGTGTTGAGGAACAATTGGCGACTCTCTTCTGGCAATTACATAATTGCCCTCTTAGTAGGTGAGTTTGTCGCCAAGTCGTCTATTACGCTTTACCATCACCCGGTCTCCTGCGTCGAACACCCTATTCTCTCTGGAGGGATTATGCCGTTCTAAGTGGGACTGTTGTGCCTTCGTAAAAATACCTCATATTCCCTCCCTAAGTTCCGGAGAGCAGGCGTTGACTATGTCTACCGGTCTTCTACCCGGTTACTGAATGAATCGTCTTATTACATTCGTTGTGAAATCTCTAATGAGGACCCAAAAAAACACCTGACATTGAACAAAGTGGTTGGTCCTGCATAATTTAGTTTAGTTTTAATAACGTTTCGAGATACGACAAAATCTAAATATTCCACCTACCGTTTAAAAAATTCGATTTTTATATGATACCCTCATATTAGCATCGTAGAGCTGTTTAAAGACCCATGTATGTAATGTGGTTAATGTCATCTCGCTCATTTTCAAAGAATATAAGTACATCGTCGACGTAGACAAAACACGATTTACCTAGCTATTCTCTGAGAACGTCATCAATTGCCCTTTGAAAAATGCTTGGCCAAAGAGTAGTGTACAAAAGTTATATTTCCCATTAGCTACTGAAAAAGATGTTTTTTCTCTGTCTTCCTCAGCAAGCTCGTTTTGGCTCGTCTTGGAACACCCACACGGTCGATTGCTATTTTGTTTCCGGTTCATACGCATATATCCCTATTTCGTCACCAGTCATGATTTTACACACGTCTTTTGAAGTACCACGGTTATTGATAAATTATGGGATATCCAAAGACTTCAAATATTTTTTACAACTAAGTGTTTATGCAAAATCGAATGCATTGAAGTGGAACTAATGTGCAAAGATGCCTCTATCTCACGATATGTCACATGACGATCTTGCATTATCAGTTCATACGATTTTTGTGGCACAACAACCGATTTTAGACGACCATCACGGAATTCATCGGCGACCGAACTACGACCATAGAAAGAACTGAGTTCTTGTTGAGATAATTCACGTCGAAAGTTATGAAAAATTATCCAACGAAAACCTTCTCTTGAGATTTCCATTTTTTGACTAAATTGATTTACTTAACTCAATGTAAACGAATTAAATAGCACTTGTATAGCAAAACGTTCTGAGCACGTTTATGCTAAAAAATGTCAAACTTTATTATGGTGTTGCCATATTTCAGCTATTGATATAGTACCCCTCGTATTCACACTATTCTCACAAAGAACGGTTTATTTACAGGAACGATATGCTTCAGTTCGCTAAGAAGCTTTATATAATTCTTAGAAGCTCCCGTGTCTAATAGTAATCTGATAGTTCTCCCCGCAATCGTCCTTTTTATGAAAGGAAGCAGGGAGTCACACCTAAAAAAATCAACTAATCACTGTGTAACAATTCATCACCTTTGTTTGCTACCTCTGTCCCCGCTTCGAACTGGTATTCGGATCCTTCCTCTCCGAGTGTGGGATTTCCATGTGATACATTGTTGGTTCTTTGGTACTTGGTACCGGTTAACCTAGCAGAAACACTACTTACTCGTTTACCTACTTGACCCCAATTACCTTGGTACCTTGTAAGATTTTTATAAATATGCGAGTTATTAGATTCTGAATTTTGTTGAACGCGTAGCGACTGGTCAATTTCCATAGATTGCACAGGCTGTTGCCCTTGTGAACCTCTATTGTTAGGTCCCCGTTGTCTCCTATAGAATGGATTCTTATGCTGGGGAGTATTGATTAATTGTAAGTCCTTCTTTGGGTTTCTTTCTCTATACTGATGTATCTGTTCATCTTTTAAAGCCTTGTCTTCCAGACTTCTAGCATAGTTATTAGCAAAGGTATACCGCTGGTGGTTAGATTGCACTTCTTGGGCTAACGCTAAAGCAGAGGGCAAATCATTTGGTCTTGCCTAAAAAAGCACGTCACTAAGGAACTTTTTGTACCTGACACAAAGATTCGCAATGTGTCCAGTCTATATTTTCTTTTATGGACGCTGCAAGAGTGCTTTTATAGGAGATGATCGTTTTATAAGTGAGGAAGGTAAGTTTTTTTTTCTACTTCGCCATAATATTGCAAGAGCGTCATATTCCCTTGTCGAAGAGTTGACATCTCTTGCTTTAGATAAACTGGGCGTTTGTCTGCGTATGTAAAGATCACTCTATTAATGATTTAAGTTAAGAACGGTATTAAAAGACGAAAGCACCATGTCCACTTGACTCCTGATCTTTGTTCTTAAAATTGCTACCGCTTGATAATGTTTTGAACCACCCTGGAATATCTCAAATAATTTGTATGCAATATGTGCGGCTTGGCGCCACGACACATACGCCTCTTACTTACGGTCAAATTCCGGTAACGACTTTATTATGTCAAGTGATTCGTCACAATGTACTCCCGGCGTGATTTCGATTTCCTGATATGTTTTTTTTTTTTTTTTTCGATGGGGAAGCATTAAAGATGAACGAATCTACTATTCGAAGTGTGGGACTTGCACCCACTAAACCCCACCGTCTTGGTGTCGTTACGTTGATACTGCTTAACTTTTGTTTTAGTTTTTATGTCCATTCACCAATTTGTCACAAAATTGTTACTCACCACTCTACTCTACTCTTATGTCTTCTAACTGCCTGGAAAAGTATTCCAACTCACTATCACTCATGAAAGGTATGAGACACGCATACGCTTCTATAAATGTGAAGAACTCGTTTTTGTTTTTTTACTTTCAGAGAAAAAAAAGTTTAAATATTTTTGTAATTGGTAGTGTAGGGTACAAATCAGTTGCTCAACCCCAAAGAAATTTTGGAAATTTTTCAACTATTTGGTCATTTGTCCTAACTCACTATTACTTATAAACGGTATGAGACACACATATACTCTTAAAATTTTCAACAATAATTTTTATACTCTTCACGGAAGTGAATAGTATTATAAGTTTGTCAAGAAGTTTGTAACAGGAAGGAGACAAAAAACACCACATAAAGTATATATATTCTTAACCAGCTCGATAACGAATTGATTAAGCCGTGTCCGTCTGTATGTATGCAAATTAGTCCTTCAGTTTTTAAGCTAGAGAGCTGCACGAACCTCTCTTTTTACTATACGCAGTACGTTTGTCGGAGCCACCCGAATCGGACCACTAGGGGGTGTACCTCCCATACACACCCATTTGAATTCTTGTTCTTTTTAGAAAATTTTTTTTTGTTTTTTGTTCTATCGAACTGAAACTTGGATACTATCAGTTTACAATATAGGCGCAGTACATTTATTGGAACCAGCCCAATCGGACCACTAAGGAGGGTACCTCCCATACAAATCCCGTGAAGAGTATTTCAATTTCGGCATAGTCGAAGATAACCTTCTTTCTAGTTTTCTTTTCTAACTGCGTGTTCCAACTAACTAACACCTGTGAAGAGTATGAGACACACACACGCTCCTATAATTTTGAACAATAATTTTTCCTTTTATTATTATTTTTTTTTTTACACTTTAACACTTTACTTTCAATAAAAATTTATGTCATAAACAACTATATAAGATCGTTATTTTTGGTGGAGTGTTCAAACCAATTGGTCAAACTTAAAGACATTAGTATATTTCTTCTAACTTGGACAACGATAGTTCACTAACATTCATAAAGGGTATGGGTATGGTATTAGTTTCTAGAATTTTCAAAACCACTTTTATACATCAAATGAGCGGTCTACTTACAATTTTTTCTTAATTCTGCTTTATATTGATGTCCGTCCCTTGTGTGTGGTCGCTGGTCCAGTTGGTTTGTATGTATTGATTTTCCCCTTTGTTTATTGTTCCCGTTGAGGTTACTTTTTCTTCTATATTTTTTCCGTTGGTTTCTTTTTTCCTCTTCTTTTATTTTTCACATTGGGCGCCAGTAATTTTAAGTGTGTTGGTTTTTATTGTGTTTATATGTTGGTTACAATGTTAGTTATTATATTTGTTTGTATTTTTATATATACAATAATTTTAATTATGTTTATATGCTCATTAATTATGTGCGGTTTATATGTTAATATAAACTAATTGCGTCTGCGTTTAATATGTTGTTATAAACGAATTGCGAGCCTGTAGCTTCGCTGTTTAGATTTGAGGAGGGTCTGCCATCTGCATTCTAAACGAATCGAACGATCAGAGCTTCTTTCTTGGTTATTCGATGTCGAATTCTAACTCACGAATTTTGTTCCCACATCGTAGGGTGATAATTTACACGCTACACGCTCAATTTATTTTCTTATGAATCGATAGTTTTATGGACACCCTATGTTCAGGGCATTTAGGTATATTTTATTTTATGAAATATCATTCTCTGTGGTCCTTATCACAATCTAACTACAAGATTCGTTGTTATGAATTTAGTGTAGCGCGTTCCTAATCGCTAGAAATGACTTCTATTGTTATCAGTAGTTTTAAGAAGACCATGTGGTTTAAGAATTATTTAAAATGGTATTTGTATGTGTACGTCTTATCACACCGTGGAGCGTAAGAAAATATGTGAAAGGTTTGAGTTTGCTCGTTATGTATTTTTGAATCGATGGTGTAATGATATGGGGTTAATGAATTATCATTCTATGTGGTCAATATCACACTCTCAGTAGTAAATTTTTTGGTGGGTATCAAGTGAAAGTGAATCTACTTATAAAAAATTTTAAAGTGAAGTGAAGTGAAAATGATTTTTAAAAAAATATGGACAGAGCATCATCATCATCATCCTCAACGGTAGTGAATGGATCATTAACATCTTCGAGAGCAGCAGCAGCAGCAGCCTTTCCAAACCTGCGAGAAAGCCACAGAGATCACCGAAATATAAACAGAAGGAGACGAAGTGGGAAAATTTGTCAGCAAAGAAGAAAAGAGAGATGGGATTGAAGTTCAAGACAGATGCTCTTATCATCTCGGCAGCCGCAATCACCCCTTTTGCGGAAATCCTGCGGAATATTCGGAGCGATCCTACACTGCAGAACCTAGACGAAAACGTTAAGTCTCTCCGCGCGCAACAAAAAATGAGTTACAGCTACAACTCAAAAAATCGGGGCAGGTAGTATCACTACACAACCGTAAGTGTTTTTGGTGAAAAGGTTTTCATGAACCATTATTATTAAAGCAAAGTCGAAAGTCCACATTTTTTTCGATATTAGTTTATAAAGTCAACTTATACAGTAATTTGTAAACTGTAGAAATTGATTGTAGTTCAATTGTCGGATATTGATTCTGTCCATAACATATGTAATATATAAGAGCGGCATATTGTCAAAAAGATTTTTACAAAATGGAGAACTTTACTCACGTGTTCATGTCTTCTTGGTGGAGTCCTTTCCTCTCTACGGTGACTGATGGTGGTGGTGTTATCCTTGTTCGTCCTTTTATGATATAACCCTTTATTCTTGGTTATTCATTCGTAGTTCACACACAGCTGTTATCCTTTATCGTCCTGTTATGTTGTAACCCTTGGTTCCTTGGTTATTTATGCGTGGTTCACACACAGGTATTATCCTTGATCGTATTTATTCGTGGTTCACACACGCGTTGGGCGCCAGTTAATCAAATATACCATTTAATTATTATTTTATTTTCACAAATTTATTTTGTTTTCACAAATTTATTAATAAGTTTCTAATATTTAAGTATTTTCTGCTTTTGCAAATTTATTAATATTACTTGCTTTGGCAAGGTTCAGTTACGAACTAACTTATTAAATCTATCTTAACTAAAAAGGTAAAGTTGTTATCGCCTCATGTGTGGTGTTACATTGCGCGTGATCGCGATTCGAGCAAACATGGTGTCAGCATAATCCGTGGTACCGGATGATGATTATTCGAGCCGATGATTACGTTAGCTGGTGCATTTGGTCATTTTGCCAGACATGGTGTCACAATAATTCGTGGGACATGTTAACCTTATGTTAACTTATACCCATTTTAAAAACGTTTTCACCTTAAAAGACACCAAAAGCAAGACAACACAGTTACAAACAGCGTTCGAAAATACGCTAGGCGGGACTGCAAAAGTACTCACACAGACACTGTTCAACTCAGGAAACTAGATGAGATTAGTCAACTTCAGAAGTGTGTGTGACGACCTTCACACACAATGCGACATATGCAGCCCAACTGAGTCATTAGAAAACATGGACAAGGTTCGCCGGGGTACGCAGACAGCATACATCACGTTACCGGTTGCTGATGCTAACAAAGTGCTGGGAACAGAACGTATCCGTATTGAATGGGCCTTCTGCAGGGTGCATGATTGCATCGAACCAAAAAGATCCTTCAAATGTTGGGGCTATAATCATCGAGCTCAAAGCTGCAAAGAAAGGCTAGACCGCAGTGTAAAGGGGATGCGGTGAAAAAGGCTATTAGGCAGCTTAGTGAATAAATGAGCCTAAATGTGCGCAGTGGCAACCATGCAGCCGGCAATGACCGCTGCCCTGAACACCAGAAGGCAGTCAAAACAAAGAAAACGGTAGGGCGATGAAAATACAAGTAGTGTTGGATATAGCACGTAGGACAGTAAGTGGACCCAGACGGAAAGGAACTGAGAAGGGGTATTGCGCCGTAGTGGCTCTGGACGTCAATATAGCAAGTTGGCCGTGGGCCATGCAAGCGCTCAGCAGGCTTGATACGCCAAGGTAGTTGAATGGGGTAATCGCTAATTACTTCACGGAACGGGTACTATCCTGTAATACCTGGTGTTCTACAAGGGTCGGCCCTTAACCCCACATTGTGGAACGTCATATACTGCGAATGAGACTCCCCAAGGCGCGACCCTAATAGACTACGCTAATGCTATTGTCCTTGTGGTTGTGGGCAAAACGATTGAGCAAGTGAATTCTCGGCGTAGCGAAGCTACAGCCAAAGTTGGGAGCTGGCTTAACCAGGCGCTGTTGAAGTTAGCAGCTAAGAAAACTGAAGCGGTTCTCCTGGACCGTGCGCGAGACGTTCTCGTTCGGATTGGAGATTGCGTCGTTACTTTTCAGCCATCCATCATTTACATACCTGGACCAAATAATAGTTGTGATAATTTTTTTGTGTGAAACAGGCTTGGTTTTCATGTATTTCTTTATAATTCTTCATCTTCAAAAGAAAACAAAAAAAAGCTATACAAAGTCTGAAAAATAAAAACATATTCATTTCTGATCTGAATCTCTTTGCGATCGGTTGTGTTTTCAAAAAGCGCCAGGCTACAATTGTTATAAACTAAAGCTTCCAAGAAATTCACCGTTTTAAAAACAGAAGGCGTTAACTACCATTTCTGTCAAACAAAACAAAAAGAAATAACAGCAGCAGCAGCTACAGAACTTAGGCTCATCACCCAACATGAATAAACCGCCAGACGTGAACAAGTTGTTTTCAACAACAACAATCAAGAAAAGCGTCTCTGCAGGCAAATATATTGTCATAAGCAGAACGGATAATAAAAGCTTTGAAAATATATCACCTTTCTAATAAAAAAAGTCATCGACTACACGTGCGTAGGTGAGGTTGACATTTGTATTGTAAAAAAACGAGAGCAGGTACTGTCCTCGTTAAAACTAAAACCGACGCTCAAGCTAAAAAACTTTTAAAACTAAATAAAATTGGAGAATACACAGTAACTGCTACAGAGCACAAATCTCTCAATTATACTAAGGGCGTTATATACTCTAACGACCTTAGAAATATACCAGAGATTGAAATAAAAGAGGAACTGAAAACACAAAAAGTTACAGATATCTACACAATCAAAAAGAAACAAGATAACTCTTTAATAGGAACTGGACTTATCATTATTACCCTTGCTTCTCACATTTTACCGGAAAAATTAAGGATTGGTTACGAAATGGTACACGTACGACCGTATATCCCTCTCCCACTAAGATGTAAGAACTGCCTACGTTTTGGACACCCCACTTCTATCTGTAAAAGCAATAAAACATGTCCCAATTGTTCAGAGGAATACCACACAAGTAAGAACGAAATTTGATCTAAGGTAAAGTCATGCATTAACTGCAAACATATTCCGGAAGTTGAAAATAATCACACTTCAGTCGATAAGAAGTGCCCAGTATTTATTAAACAACAGGAGTTAACTATTAAAATCAAAGAAAACGTAGACCACAAATCCGCACTCAACATTTACAACATCCGCAACCTACAACGCAATGCACAATTCTCCACAGTAGTAGCCAACAACAATACTCAAAACACAACTGTCACCTCTAATAACACCTCCATAGCAACGAACGATGGCAACCTCCTCCAAACCTTCAACATCAGCTGGACACCGTGATTCACCATCCATTCATCTAGACCCAAGGACTCTAAGAGCATACATCGCCCAAATGGACGTAGATGGGGAATCCTCCCCCATTGAAGGTGACAAAAGATTTAAATCCAAGCTTACATCTAATCTCAAACTTAAAATAACTCAACAACCTATTAACAAAAATAATATAAATACTGATGTATCTGTTCATCGTTACGTTGATACTGCTTAACTTTTGTTTTAGTTTTTATGTCCATTCACCAATTTGTCACAAAATTGTTACTCACCACTCTACTCTACTCTTATGTCTTCTAACTGCCTGGAAAAGTATTCCAACTCACTATCACTCATGAAAGGTATGAGACACGCATACGCTTCTATAAATGTGAAGAACTCGTTTTTGTTTTTTTACTTTCAGAGAAAAAAAAGTTTAAATATTTTTGTAATTGGTAGTGTAGGGTACAAATCAGTTGCTCAACCCCAAAGAAATTTTGGAAATTTTTCAACTATTTGGTCATTTGTCCTAACTCACTATTACTTATAAACGGTATGAGACACACATATACTCTTAAAATTTTCAACAATAATTTTTATACTCTTCACGGAAGTGAATAGTATTATAAGTTTGTCAAGAAGTTTGTAACAGGAAGGAGACAAAAAACACCACATAAAGTATATATATTCTTAACCAGCTCGATAACGAATTGATTAAGCCGTGTCCGTCTGTATGTATGCAAATTAGTCCTTCAGTTTTTAAGCTAGAGAGCTGCACGAACCTCTCTTTTTACTATACGCAGTACGTTTGTCGGAGCCACCCGAATCGGACCACTAGGGGGTGTACCTCCCATACACACCCATTTGAATTCTTGTTCTTTTTAGAAAATTTTTTTTTGTTTTTTGTTCTATCGAACTGAAACTTGGATACTATCAGTTTACAATATAGGCGCAGTACATTTATTGGAACCAGCCCAATCGGACCACTAAGGAGGGTACCTCCCATACAAATCCCGTGAAGAGTATTTCAATTTCGGCATAGTCGAAGATAACCTTCTTTCTAGTTTTCTTTTCTAACTGCGTGTTCCAACTAACTAACACCTGTGAAGAGTATGAGACACACACACGCTCCTATAATTTTGAACAATAATTTTTCCTTTTATTATTATTTTTTTTTTTACACTTTAACACTTTACTTTCAATAAAAATTTATGTCATAAACAACTATATAAGATCGTTATTTTTGGTGGAGTGTTCAAACCAATTGGTCAAACTTAAAGACATTAGTATATTTCTTCTAACTTGGACAACGATAGTTCACTAACATTCATAAAGGGTATGGGTATGGTATTAGTTTCTAGAATTTTCAAAACCACTTTTATACATCAAATGAGCGGTCTACTTACAATTTTTTCTTAATTCTGCTTTATATTGATGTCCGTCCCTTGTGTGTGGTCGCTGGTCCAGTTGGTTTGTATGTATTGATTTTCCCCTTTGTTTATTGTTCCCGTTGAGGTTACTTTTTCTTCTATATTTTTTCCGTTGGTTTCTTTTTTCCTCTTCTTTTATTTTTCACATTGGGCGCCAGTAATTTTAAGTGTGTTGGTTTTTATTGTGTTTATATGTTGGTTACAATGTTAGTTATTATATTTGTTTGTATTTTTATATATACAATAATTTTAATTATGTTTATATGCTCATTAATTATGTGCGGTTTATATGTTAATATAAACTAATTGCGTCTGCGTTTAATATGTTGTTATAAACGAATTGCGAGCCTGTAGCTTCGCTGTTTAGATTTGAGGAGGGTCTGCCATCTGCATTCTAAACGAATCGAACGATCAGAGCTTCTTTCTTGGTTATTCGATGTCGAATTCTAACTCACGAATTTTGTTCCCACATCGTAGGGTGATAATTTACACGCTACACGCTCAATTTATTTTCTTATGAATCGATAGTTTTATGGACACCCTATGTTCAGGGCATTTAGGTATATTTTATTTTATGAAATATCATTCTCTGTGGTCCTTATCACAATCTAACTACAAGATTCGTTGTTATGAATTTAGTGTAGCGCGTTCCTAATCGCTAGAAATGACTTCTATTGTTATCAGTAGTTTTAAGAAGACCATGTGGTTTAAGAATTATTTAAAATGGTATTTGTATGTGTACGTCTTATCACACCGTGGAGCGTAAGAAAATATGTGAAAGGTTTGAGTTTGCTCGTTATGTATTTTTGAATCGATGGTGTAATGATATGGGGTTAATGAATTATCATTCTATGTGGTCAATATCACACTCTCACTAGTAAATTTTTTGGTGGGTATCAAGTGAAAGTGAATCTACTTATAAAAAATTTTAAAGTGAAGTGAAGTGAAAATGATTTTTAAAAAAATATGGACAGAGCATCATCATCATCATCCTCAACGGTAGTGAATGGATCATTAACATCTTCGAGAGCAGCAGCAGCAGCAGCCTTTCCAAACCTGCGAGAAAGCCACAGAGATCACCGAAATATAAACAGAAGGAGACGAAGTGGGAAAATTTGTCAGCAAAGAAGAAAAGAGAGATGGGATTGAAGTTCAAGACAGATGCTCTTATCATCTCGGCAGCCGCAATCACCCCTTTTGCGGAAATCCTGCGGAATATTCGGAGCGATCCTACACTGCAGAACCTAGACGAAAACGTTAAGTCTCTCCGCGCGCAACAAAAAATGAGTTACAGCTACAACTCAAAAAATCGGGGCAGGTAGTATCACTACACAACCGTAAGTGTTTTTGGTGAAAAGGTTTTCATGAACCATTATTATTAAAGCAAAGTCGAAAGTCCACATTTTTTTCGATATTAGTTTATAAAGTCAACTTATACAGTAATTTGTAAACTGTAGAAATTGATTGTAGTTCAATTGTCGGATATTGATTCTGTCCATAACATATGTAATATATAAGAGCGGCATATTGTCAAAAAGATTTTTACAAAATGGAGAACTTTACTCACGTGTTCATGTCTTCTTGGTGGAGTCCTTTCCTCTCTACGGTGACTGATGGTGGTGGTGTTATCCTTGTTCGTCCTTTTATGATATAACCCTTTATTCTTGGTTATTCATTCGTAGTTCACACACAGCTGTTATCCTTTATCGTCCTGTTATGTTGTAACCCTTGGTTCCTTGGTTATTTATGCGTGGTTCACACACAGGTATTATCCTTGATCGTATTTATTCGTGGTTCACACACGCGTTGGGCGCCAGTTAATCAAATATACCATTTAATTATTATTTTATTTTCACAAATTTATTTTGTTTTCACAAATTTATTAATAAGTTTCTAATATTTAAGTATTTTCTGCTTTTGCAAATTTATTAATATTACTTGCTTTGGCAAGGTTCAGTTACGAACTAACTTATTAAATCTATCTTAACTAAAAAGGTAAAGTTGTTATCGCCTCATGTGTGGTGTTACATTGCGCGTGATCGCGATTCGAGCAAACATGGTGTCAGCATAATCCGTGGTACCGGATGATGATTATTCGAGCCGATGATTACGTTAGCTGGTGCATTTGGTCATTTTGCCAGACATGGTGTCACAATAATTCGTGGGACATGTTAACCTTATGTTAACTTATACCCATTTTAAAAACGTTTTCACCTTAAAAGACACCAAAAGCAAGACAACACAGTTACAAACAGCGTTCGAAAATACGCTAGGCGGGACTGCAAAAGTACTCACACAGACACTGTTCAACTCAGGAAACTAGATGAGATTAGTCAACTTCAGAAGTGTGTGTGACGACCTTCACACACAATGCGACATATGCAGCCCAACTGAGTCATTAGAAAACATGGACAAGGTTCGCCGGGGTACGCAGACAGCATACATCACGTTACCGGTTGCTGATGCTAACAAAGTGCTGGGAACAGAACGTATCCGTATTGAATGGGCCTTCTGCAGGGTGCATGATTGCATCGAACCAAAAAGATCCTTCAAATGTTGGGGCTATAATCATCGAGCTCAAAGCTGCAAAGAAAGGCTAGACCGCAGTGTAAAGGGGATGCGGTGAAAAAGGCTATTAGGCAGCTTAGTGAATAAATGAGCCTAAATGTGCGCAGTGGCAACCACGCAGCCGGCAATGACCGCTGCCCTGAACACCAGAAGGCAGTCAAAACAAAGAAAACGGTAGGGCGATGAAAATACAAGTAGTGTTGGATATAGCACGTAGGACAGTAAGTGGACCCAGACGGAAAGGAACTGAGAAGGGGTATTGCGCCGTAGTGGCTCTGGACGTCAATATAGCAAGTTGGCCGTGGGCCATGCAAGCGCTCAGCAGGCTTGATACGCCAAGGTAGTTGAATGGGGTAATCGCTAATTACTTCACGGAACGGGTACTATCCTGTAATACCTGGTGTTCTACAAGGGTCGGCCCTTAACCCCACATTGTGGAACGTCATATACTGCGAATGAGACTCCCCAAGGCGCGACCCTAATAGACTACGCTAATGCTATTGTCCTTGTGGTTGTGGGCAAAACGATTGAGCAAGTGAATTCTCGGCGTAGCGAAGCTACAGCCAAAGTTGGGAGCTGGCTTAACCAGGCGCTGTTGAAGTTAGCAGCTAAGAAAACTGAAGCGGTTCTCCTGGACCGTGCGCGAGACGTTCTCGTTCGGATTGGAGATTGCGTCGTTACTTTTCAGCCATCCATCATTTACATACCTGGACCAAATAATAGTTGTGATAATTTTTTTGTGTGAAACAGGCTTGGTTTTCATGTATTTCTTTATAATTCTTCATCTTCAAAAGAAAACAAAAAAAAGCTATACAAAGTCTGAAAAATAAAAACATATTCATTTCTGATCTGAATCTCTTTGCGATCGGTTGTGTTTTCAAAAAGCGCCAGGCTACAATTGTTATAAACTAAAGCTTCCAAGAAATTCACCGTTTTAAAAACAGAAGGCGTTAACTACCATTTCTGTCAAACAAAACAAAAAGAAATAACAGCAGCAGCAGCTACAGAACTTAGGCTCATCACCCAACATGAATAAACCGCCAGACGTGAACAAGTTGTTTTCAACAACAACAATCAAGAAAAGCGTCTCTGCAGGCAAATATATTGTCATAAGCAGAACGGATAATAAAAGCTTTGAAAATATATCACCTTTTCTAATAAAAAAAGCATCGACTACACGTGCGTAGGTGAGGTTGACATTTGTATTGTAAAAAAACGAGAGCAGGTACTGTCCTCGTTAAAACTAAAACCGACGCTCAAGCTAAAAAACTTTTAAAACTAAATAAAATTGGAGAATACACAGTAACTGCTACAGAGCACAAATCTCTCAATTATACTAAGGGCGTTATATACTCTAACGACCTTAGAAATATACCAGAGATTGAAATAAAAGAGGAACTGAAAACACAAAAAGTTACAGATATCTACACAATCAAAAAGAAACAAGATAACTCTTTAATAGGAACTGGACTTATCATTATTACCCTTGCTTCTCACATTTTACCGGAAAAATTAAGGATTGGTTACGAAATGGTACACGTACGACCGTATATCCCTCTCCCACTAAGATGTAAGAACTGCCTACGTTTTGGACACCCCACTTCTATCTGTAAAAGCAATAAAACATGTCCCAATTGTTCAGAGGAATACCACACAAGTAAGAACGAAATTTGATCTAAGGTAAAGTCATGCATTAACTGCAAACATATTCCGGAAGTTGAAAATAATCACACTTCAGTCGATAAGAAGTGCCCAGTATTTATTAAACAACAGGAGTTAACTATTAAAATCAAAGAAAACGTAGACCACAAATCCGCACTCAACATTTACAACATCCGCAACCTACAACGCAATGCACAATTCTCCACAGTAGTAGCCAACAACAATACTCAAAACACAACTGTCACCTCTAATAACACCTCCATAGCAACGAACGATGGCAACCTCCTCCAAACCTTCAACATCAGCTGGACACCGTGATTCACCATCCATTCATCTAGACCCAAGGACTCTAAGAGCATACATCGCCCAAATGGACGTAGATGGGGAATCCTCCCCCATTGAAGGTGACAAAAGATTTAAATCCAAGCTTACATCTAATCTCAAACTTAAAATAACTCAACAACCTATTAACAAAAATAATATAAATAATAAGAACAAGCAAAAAGAGAAAAGACCAAAATTAGATCCATCCCTTAGCGACTGTTAAGACCTAATCTAGTTTTTCTTTCTTACCCATTGAATGCCGGTGGGGTCGGCGGTCCTCGGGAAGATGCACAAGCTTTTTTGGCTTCTTTTGCGGCTCCTCGGGGACCGTCGTCCTCACAGGCATCTTCCTTAACACCTGGAGCTCCTTTCTGTTGATCTTATGACTAACAGAAGGGGTTCCACATCTCACTTTTATCACAACTGGCTATCCGCCAAGGTTTTCTAAAATAATTTCTAACTTAAGAATTTTAACTACTTGTTTAAATATTTTACAGTGGAATATTAATGGTTATCTAAACAATTACAGTCAGTTGCAGATACTAATTAAACACCATAACCCCAAAATAATCTCTTTACAAGAAACCCATCTACATTCCCTCAAAAATGTACCTATCCCAATAAACTATATCATGCACCATCAAAACTCCTCTAACAATTCATATGGCGGTGTCGCCCTATTAATTCACAATTCAATACACCACAATACAATACCACTTAATAATGACTTTGATGCATCTGCTGTCTTGGTGCACTCAAAAATCAAATTCGCCGTTCTATCTGCATACATATCCCCAAACAAATCATTTAACAATAATAACCTTCATAATATGTTTTCCAACCTACACCACCCTTCAGTTATTACAGGAGACTTCAACAGCTGGCATTACAGCTGGGGTTCCCCACAAGAAAATAAAAAAGGCAAAACCCTAGCAAGTTGCATTCAATATTCTAACCTTACCCTTCTAAACGATATGTCGCCAACTCACTACTAAACCCACAATACACTCACATATATATATCCCTCTGCTCTTCTCAACTGACACCTTCCACTAAATGGGAATTATCTGACAACCTTTGCGGAAGCGATCACTTTCCAATTTTTCTCTCTCTCTCTTTCCCAACTCTACATCAAATCACATTGCCAAACCTACATTTAATTTAAAATCAGCCGACTGGACCCTTTTCCAAGAATTATTGAAACAATCAAACTCCACTTCCCAACCAATCAATAATATCAACACAGAAGCGGCACTAATTAAGAAAACTATAATCCGTAGCGCACATTTTTCCATACCCCAAAACACCACGTACGCAATGACCCGCACAGTTCCCTGGTGGAACAATGAGCTATCATCTCTGAAAAAAGTTAAAAACAGTTACTGGTCATTACTGAAAAGACACATGAATACTTTTAATATGATACAATTTAAAAAATCTAACGCTAAATACAGAAGGGCAATTAAAATTGCCAAAACACAATCCATTACTGACTTCACTTCAAATATATATCCTAACTCCAACTCCTCCAAAATATGGTCCAACATCAAAAGATTTTGTGGTCTTTACCCCACAAAAAATATCCACAGTATCCTCGACCCCGATACCAATACACTCACAACAGACCCAAATATCATAGCCAACTGCTTTTGGTCCAAAGAAGCTGATGATTCCAACTTCTCTCCTCTATTTCGGCTCAACAAGCACAATGCTATTACACTTTCTTTTAACTACACTCCGTCCAAAACAGCTAACGAAATAGAAAAAGATATTTCCTTTGTGGAATTCCTATCATCACTAAACTCACTTAAAGGGACCACACCAGGTCCTGATCGCATCTCATACTCCATGATCCAAAACTCACCCCATGTCTTTAAAATCCGTATCCTCAAACACTTCAATAACATCCTCAATAACTATATCCCCCAATCCTATAAAACTAGCCTGGTCATACCTATACTCAAACCTAATAAGATCAAAACTGAAATCAAATCGTACAGACCAATATCATTAACCCCTTGCCTTGCTAAGGTCTTGGACAAAATAATTTCCAAAATGTTGTGGTGGTTCGTTTCAACAAACAAACACATTCACAACAACCAGTATGGTTTTAAGAGAGGCAAATCTGTTTTAGATAGATCTCCTAGCAACACGAGCTATCTCATCCAAGCGTCACTTGTCCATAATTTCTCTTGACTTTTCCAAGGCCTTCGACAAGATTGGAATACACACCATTGTAAACCAACTACAAGAATGGAAATTAGGGACCAAAATAATCGCCTTTGTTAAAAATTTTATGTTAAACAGGAAAATTATTGTAAAACCAGGTAAAACTCTATCCAATAGCTTCCCCCTTAATAATGGCACAAGGTTCACCTATTCTCTATCTATTCTCTTTCTATTGAAAGCTATCCTTATTTCAAAAATATACTACTGTCTCCCAATTTTTGGACACTCCCCTAAATCGTATCTTAACGCAGCAATTAGAACCGCTCTAGGTGCTTTTCGGATCACACCCATTTTCAACATGATTTTAGAATCTTATATTTACTCAATGGAAAATAGATGCAACTTCCTGACAGGCAAACTTTCTAAAATACTAATCCTATCCTCCAACACAGCTCTATACAACCTTATTAAAACTCCAAAAATAAAACCAAAATACCTAAGCACAATGGATAGAGCGATAAATATCTGCAAACAACTTGATCTTCCCTTCTCTCCCATCAAAACCATAAACAGCGAAAAATACAACTTGCAAAACATTTATGACTCGATAGACTTATCTCTTACTGCTTTTAATAAAAACAACACTCCTTCACTAGTCTTCCAACAACACTTCCTTACCCTCAAAACGAACATTCTAAGTACAACTTTATATACACTGACGGCTCCAAATCATCCGAAATTACAGGCTTTGGCATCTCTACCGAAACAAACCCAGTGTCATCAGGCCTCCTACCCCACTATTCAACAGTATTTGCAGCTGAAATCATTGCAATCCATGAAGCTATAAACATTTGTATATTTGTTCGTTTCTAACGTTGTTGAAAGCCGCCAACGTAAACTCCTTCCTTTGTAGGACTGCTTCAATGTGCCCTACCATATCATGTAAGGTGGTCTTAACTGATCTAACTTTGAGGTATGCGTGTTGTGTTCCGCTAAATAGTTGAAGATTGCCTCTAAGGTTTAGAGCTAGTAATCTCCTCATTGTTTTCAGTAAAACGATAGGTCTAAAGTCCTTTGGTGAGATGTGGTTTATCTTTCTTGCCTTGGGAATGAATACCACCCTCACTTCTCTCCATTTAACAGGGATGTATCCCGTAATGAGACACCCCTTAAATATCATTTCCAACCACGGAATCACATACAAAGCCGCTGCCTGAATCATAGATGGTATTATGCCATCAGGTCCAGGTGATTTATATGGTTGGAATGACCTAATTGCTCGAGCTCCGCTGTGCACCACACATTGCTGTTGAACTATGGAGGTCGGGTAATAGGACACTCTGCCTGATTCTTGTTGTAGAAAGTGGGGTAATTGCCCCTGCTACAAACAACAAGATTTGTAGACAGAATGTAATCAAAAAGTAATTCGAACCATATCACTCACAATCCAGGTTCCTGCACGAGTGCCACATCAACCATCTCATCCTCGATAAACCGCAGCACATCCTCAGAGGGGACTATGGAGTAATGCAGATTAATCTGCACCACCTGAAACTCCTCGTTTCGTCCTGACATCGTGACTTGAGATGGCTCTGACCCTGCCCAACCCCAGTTTCAACTGGCACTAGTTTGTAAGGACAAGAATCTTGACCTCTGAGATAATGATGAACCAGAGATCTTTACCATTGCCCTTATCGCGTGCCCGCCCTCTGCCGACAGCCCAGTCAACACTCCCCAGTTCCAGATTTTAGCCAGGGTAGACACCTCCATTATAATCAATGCGGTGCCAGTATGGATTAACGCAATACTAGAGAGGTCATGTAAAACGGTTGTCCGCTCGAAATAGTGGCTGAACGTGCTGCGTGTTGCAAGTGGCTTTCACACGGTGTCGGATGTGACAATAGAGGTAGTAGCGTCTATACCGGCGAATCGACATAATCACACATGAGTTTTAGCGTATTTACAACACAGGTGCTGGAGGAAGTATGAATGGAGTTCGTTGGTTCTCAGTCAGATGTAGAGCGCTCCTGAGTAGACCTCGAATTCTCATAACTTCTCGATCATCTAAAAATGGTGAAAACTGACTAAGCTTTTTGGAATTAGGTAAACTCTTGTTGTTCCACAAACAGTCGATTTCCCATCCAAAAACTTCATGCTGTATCATATGGACTACACGTGGCAAAGCCTCATATAATTCTGCTAAGAATGGGTCCAGATTGCAGATTTTTTCTCGAGTGTTATGTGCAAATCGCAGGATGTACGCAACAACAAATAATAGCCTATTGCAAGAAAAACATTTTGTCAAGAATGATTCAGTAGATGTGACGACGTGAGTTTTTAGGATTCAGCCTTTTGCTCATTCGCGGTGAGATTTTCGTCCGGGACAAAAAATTCGTTGTTCGTCCATTGGTCTTCATTTCCTTGGAGCCAGGAAGAACCAAACCAGATAGGTTACCACCAGCCAATTGTTCGGATGCGTGACCACGTGATACACAGTCTGCTGGATTGTCTTGGCTTCAGACATATCGCCATTGTGCAGGTGTACTATGCTGTACGATTTTCCCGATGCGATTTGATACAAAAGTTTTTCACCGGGATGGATCCCCATGTATCCAAAATAACACGTCCGTTGCGTCGGTCCAGTAGTAGATAGGCATCAAGTGATCTTGCATGCGTAACTGTTGGCAGATCTATTGCCCTAATCTAGTAACTAAAACGGCACCAGAAAGTTTCACCCTAGGAACCGTTAAAGCCTTAACGGGTGTTGCTTGACTTCGAGCAGTAAGGAGATACGAAAAACAACTACCGTTCTGATACCGCACTCGAAAATAGGCACTTGTCGCATAGGCAAGTGAAAATCCATCGAAACTACGAGAAACAATATTTTCATTGATACCAATGCCCGTCAAAATCAATTCCAATCCATCTTGGTGTTTTGATCTTTTCAATCGATTTTAAATTTTTTGAGTACTCCAACCATTGTTCGCACAAATGATCTGGCAACATGTCATCCCATTAGAGCGACGTTTGATAGCCATTCTCTCGTAAGACTCGTATACTCTATACCTGCTCGAGAATGGTTTTTCCTGCGGTGAGAATCGGTGCAATGAATCCCAACGGATTACGACTAATCTGGAATTTTAATTTAAAGCCATAAAAGTCCCCTTGAGGATGCCAAAATAAACCAAGTGGTGTAATGCAGCCGTTATTTTCAAACTCCAGTATGTAAATGTTTGACATATACTCCATCGGAATGTTGAGAAGTAACACTAAATGATTTGCTGACCATTTTGTTAGTTCCATACCTGCAGATTGTAGAGCTGCGATTAGTTGATCGCGGATTGCCAGGGCTGCTTCAGTGGTGCTATGTCCAATCTGAACGTCAACTACGTCAATTTCGTTTCGAAGAATATTTTCGGCTAACGGGCTAAGGTGCGGAAGCAATAAAAAACGTAACGGTGAAAACGACAATTGAGTATAATCCCAGCAAGATCATTTTGCAATGGCGGGTCGATACACAAAATATCGTTGAGGGACTTCCCGTTTTGACGTTTTGCACGATACGTTGTACACCACCCGTAGTTTAGTGGTCTTCTTTCAGAACGGCATGATGTGGTAAGATACATGAAGGGTATGCTGTCCTTACTCCATCGATGGTCCGAAGCTGATCTTCCGAGCGGCTGATATTTGCAAACTGACCAAGCTCAAAATAATCATTTATGACATCTGTATAACGCTAATGATAATCACGTTTGGTTTGAAACCTTCGATCCAACTGGCGAAAGCGAGCGTTAGTGCAAACGAATGTGATTGAGAACTTTGGAAGGGTCGAACAAGGTCTTACGTGGTAACCGGACCATATACTTCCCATTGGCTTGCCATATACGAGTGTTTTGGTCCTCACACCATTGCTCTTCGGGAGTGAAATTTCTTGAGGAGTTGAAGTTTTCGTGCTCAAAAAATTTTTGAACCAAGTTATCGAGATGAATGTCTGTCCGATAGTATTGAAGATGACCTACATGAGGCGTGTGCTTTCAAGTTGTCCAAAGATTATCCATCACAACTGTCTAAAAAGTCAGGACAACTACGCAAAATATGGTTGCCGCTGCAGTTTTTACAGCAGTTGGGGTTAGAAGATCCAGTGATTTAGTGGAAACAACTTCCCTTGTATGATGTCTTGCCTACAGATATGCGGTATGATCGATTGCTGTCAGTCTTTGGAGTACACTGCCTTGTCGACGGGCAAGGTTTACGGTTCTCGATCACATCAATGCTAACAAGACTGTTGAGCAAAGATTCAAAAGCGGTGAATGTAGGTATGTCCACGCTATCGCCTGAATGGTGTTCCCCCATGATTGAAGGGTGGTTGCTGAAAGTTTGGAGATAAGATGATGAACAATCCAGCTATCGCAATTTCCTATCTTAATGTGAGTGTATTAAAGCAAACGTTAGCGGCTTTATATCAGATGAATACTCTTTATTTAATGATGGCAGATCATAAAGTGCATTCATATCATACATGAACTGCACACGTGGTTTATCATAGCGTGTGATAATGAGTTTCTAGGTAGTCGAGTAGTCCGATTCAGTGAAACTCATTTGTCGTTAGTCTAGATCCCACTCTGCAGTTAGCGCTTGTTTCAAAAAATGAAATTTTGTTCGTCCGAAAAGGGAGCTATTTTCGTGTATAAGTTACATGAATGCGTCATGAAATTCTACTCAATCAATAAATTTGCTGAAGTACGTCGGTACTGGTGCTGTAGAAGTGGTACCCTGATTTGCGTTTGCGTTTGTGTCAATCGAAGTTGCTTAAAGAGTTAATTCAAATACCTCAGAAATAGTGCAGTACCATGTATTCCACTTCAAATTTGTTTACGACATTGTTTACTATTCAGGGGCCAATAAGCGGACATTTTACAAAAATCAAAGCTTTGTGGTCCTGGTCGAATTGTTTAGAGTTCCTTCAGTTTCTGCCGCTGACAGTCGGCTTAGTTTTTCTCTTTTGAAATTGGTATGCAGTTGTCGTAGCCTTGCAATAAGGTTATACAAAATCCTTCCATGTTATCACTAGCACCACACTCTTTTTCCATAGAAGCCATTTTGAAATTAAAAGGCAGTGCCTATTCTCAAACACACAAGTACTACAAACACTTACCCACTTTTCTTTTCACCAACTGGATTAAAAAGGCCCCACGTTGGGCGCCAAATATTTTGTGAAGTTCTTGTCGTCAAAGTTGAGCACAGAATCGGAATGGGGACTTCTTTCCAGTTACTTATGTCAGTACACACAGAATTTCTTTTGTTGTTGGTAAATTTTTATTTTGAAAACACAATTTTAGCCTCAGCTAGTGTTGATGGTTTCAGTAGTTGCGCTGCATCTGAAACGATCTATATTTTAGCAGGGAAAAAGTACAATGTCTTTCGATCCCGTTGCCCAAATTCATGTTTTCCAAGTTATCCCAGATTGCTGCTAATTTGATTTTGATATTTTTTCTAAGTTTTAAATTTCTTTTGTACATCGCGTCTCCGTCCTTACTGTCTACTAATCACAGCTGATAATGACATCGATACGTTATCGGTATTGCAGTGCTGATGATTGAAAATTGCAACCAGCACTACAATCTCGATAACGCCCGTTTGTTTGGAAATTGTACAAAATTACATACAGCATACTTAGGCAATGCAAGAAGCAAAGCAAGAGGACGTTAGTGTGTGACTACATTTTACAACAACAATTTCGAAGAATTTGTGTGTAATTGTCTCTACGTAAACAAACCAAACCAAAGACTATGAACGTTGTATAGACGAAATTTTGCCTTTCTCTTTGCTTCATATCCCGAGATTACCAAACAACATATTGTGTGTAATCTAAGGGTGCCCAACAAAATTATACAAAATTTGTAGTTGTTAAAGACTGTGAATATTGTATGGAATGGGCAAACCGTAACAACAACATGCTTATGACGCATATGAACATATTTCATTTGTGTTCATGTGTTAAAATGACCTTATCGATCTATATATTATACTATACGAATACGAACGCAAACATCATAGAGAATAGTGTTAGAAATAAAACTGTAACAAAAAAATACACTACAAACGGTTACTAAATAGTCCCAATATCGGCATAGGGCTTTCCTTTCAGTGTCAAATATAGTTGTTCGCAGAAGTAGCAGTCGTAAAGTTCCAAATCAGGAAAATACAGTGAGTGGTTGACGGTTAAAATGTGATTTCTGGACTAAAAATCAGTAATTAGTGTCAACCGATGAGCCGACGTATTATCGTGCAAAAGGAGCCAGCTGCCATTTTCACGATATTGCGGCCTCACGTGTCGGAAAACGGTTCTTTAAACCAAGATAATACGGCTTTTTAAACTTTTGACTTGTGGCACGAACTCTTTGTGGATTATTCCCTTGGAATCATGGAAACAAATCAAATGTGTCTTGACTTTTGACTTTTCGCAAAGGATTTTTTATGGATCTGACTCATTTGGCGATCATATTGAAAACATCACGTTTCGTTACCAGTAACAATGCTGTACTTAATGTTTGGGTCATTTTTCGACTACTTAATCAAGTCCTTACGATGTTGAATTCGGAGCAGTTTTTGGTCATCAGTCAATTTGTGTGGAACAAACCGAGCAGAAACCTTTCTGAGCCCTAATTTTTCGGTCAAAATGCGATAAAATGAATCTTTTAATGTGTTCAATTCCAGTGCCATGTATCATAACAAGGATTTTGGCTCATTTTTTAGATATTCACGTACAATTTTAATGTTACTTGGTGTAATCACGAAACTTTTCTGACCGGGATGTTCGTCGTTCTTGATGTCCTCATGACCTTCTTTGAATCGCTTAAACCACTCATGGACTCTAGCACGGAATAAGTAATTGTCAGCATGTACTTGTTTCATTAATTCAAACGTCTCAGTAAAAGTTTTTTCAAATTTAAAAAGAAAACTAATATTTTTCTTCGAAATTTTTCGACCAATGCTATCAACACTGTCACTGTCATATAAATAAATGCAAATCAAACATTTTTTTGCTTACTGCAGATGCCATAAGCCTATTGTGCTCGAACAATTAATTTGATAATTTGAAAAAAACAATTTTTTTCACTTCAGTCTGCCTATCTTTTTTATTTTTTTATTTTTTTATGAACAGTGTAACTACAACAAATAATTGGCAAAACAACAAAGCCCATTTTGACCTTAGATCATTAAAGGCTAATAAGCCAAACACATATGCAATAAAATGAGTTTATGTCGATGTTATATATTGGTTGCCAAAGCTGAATAAACTTTTTTTTTTTTTTTGTTCCCGATTGGATATGTACTATTGTTTTCCTACATCTTATATCTTAAATATAAAAGAAAACACTAAGTACACTTTTAACAATAAGAGGGGAAAAGGCAGTGGACAATATCGAACATTTTCGAATTGT
>JBAMAW010001971.1:0-20130 GCA_037043295.1 Amiota minor | reverse complement strand
AGGCAGCTCGGACAAGTATATAAGTGTTGTGCGTATGTGGATGATCTGCTCATTTTAATTGAGGGACAATCGCGTTTAGAAATTGAACGCAAGGGCCAGGAGTCCAACGGGACGTTGATTGTCGTTTATCGATCCATGTGCTTGGCACCGTGTTCTTAAGACTTCACAGACAGGCGAGCACGTAAAACACTGGTACTTCATTGTATATAGGAGATTCAATAAATACCAACAATATAAAAAAACAATTTAATGTTGGCGCTCAATACAAAAAAAAAAGAGGACAATAGTCGAAAGTCACCCAAAAAAATGTTGCAACATTGGTTAAATTGCCAACAATTGCAACAAATTTACTAACACCAAGCAGACTGACCACCACTGAACTCCAATTTCAGCCAAACTTTGAGCTCTCATCTACAACAACAACAACAAAGTTCGTTCACTTCCCCTGTTGTTGTTGTCGATTTGAACTACTATAATAGTTCCATCGAGTTCGCCAGAACTTTGAGATGAACCCTAAATACGCTATTTGTTCGAGTCTTATGCGCGGCTATACCGTTAATCTGATTGCAATGAAGTTTTGTGTATGTGTATGGTTGGTTCCAGCCATAGACGTAGGATAGTTTTAGATCCAATATGCAGTGCAACTCTCGCGAAACTGGTTATTCAAATGTTGCATATAAAGCTTAGAGACATATTTAAAAATTAATCATTTCGACTGTATCGAAGAGATAATTATCCAATTTTTAAATCAATGTATTTGATTCGTCTGATTTTTTCAAAAGTACTTATTTCAAGTGATGCGCAACGTTCCAGTTTCTTTGAAACAAGGCCAGGGAGGAGCGTTGTTGTTCATTTGGTAAGCCACTGGAATTATTATGTATGTCCGTTTGTCCAAAAAAAAAAAGCCAGCGGAAAACAAGAATGAAATACCAGAAATGTAATTCATTTTATTAATAGCGATGGTGCGGACCCGTAACTGCAGGTATGTCCCAATTGCGTTCTACTTAAAGTGAAGAACATTTCTTTTTGTTCTATTCATGATAATACTGATCATACAAGTTCCAGCATTTCGGTTGGCCGTTTTAATAAAATTAAACTAATTTGAATCAGTCTGCACTAGTACTTTTACATATAGTGTTTGACGTTACTTTTACCTATATTTGTAATCAAACGTGTATCGGTGTAATGAATATAACGGAGAGAGTTGATATTCAACAGTCCATTCGTTCGTTTAGTTCCACTTGCATTGCACTTACTATTTGTCATTCACTTAAAGAATTGGACCCAAAACACACCAAAGGGACTGTAAAATACGCAAGGTCATCCATAATTGTTTAGGGTTGTTTCACTGCATTCAATAGTCAGAATTTACAGTTTAAAGGTTGCAAAGTTTAAAAAAATGTTTGTAGCGAACATTTGGCTACTGATTACACTAAAAATTTACCTCTTAATGAATTTTTTAACATGACAATGACAGAAAACATTGTTCTCCATTTGTCAAATCTTGGCTGGATTCAATATCCATCAATGTTTCGGAGTAGCCACCGGAAAGTCCTAACTTACATTCAATAGATAGTTATCAGTAAGGTAACGGCGAAATAAAGAGCTTTTGGCAAGTTATTCAAGATGAGAGGCATAAATTTACTTCAGAACTGTGTGGACTTCTCGTTGACTGCATGCTTAGTGATACTCTATGGTTATAGTACAAAAAGGTTATCCATCAAATTTTGAAGGTCATATAATGAAGAAAAATAGGCCTCGCACCAAAAAATTAAGAATTTCAATTACTTTTTTTCAGATGAGTTAATTATATGCTCTATCTCACTTTATTTGAAGCTTGAATTTTTCTTGGAAGAACGATTTTATATATTTTCAAGGTAAATATCTACTTACATAGCAGGATTATAAAAAAATTATAAAACATATAAGAATCGAAGAAAAAAATAGTGAAATAAATTTAAACAAAAATGTTACGTACCATACCCAAGAATTAATTGTGAGAGCACATCTGTTTATACTCTTATATTGTATGTATGTACCTATATAACTATATGTAGGTAAGTATATTGATTAAAAAATAATTTACAAATGTTTTGAAAACAGGGGAAAGATATCTGAGATACATTTAATTGTAAAAGCCTCAATAGTGGCCGAGTTCAATGTAGATGTCAAAGTAAAGGACAACTATTAACAAGCTTAATGCAATATATAGCATCAAATATATTTTTAAATAACCACATTTTGTAACAGTAAGCTCTAGTGGGAATGCAAAATTTTTTGGGACTCTATTCCTTTAGTGAGAGCCGATCATTGTTTTCATGCACCAATATAAATATTTGATGATTTTAAATAACCACATACTCCCTAACAAACTGATATGGGAATCATTTATCTTGTAACAAGAGAATGCTCATGTTATAAGAGTAACCAAATCGCCATTTCTTTAAGGGAGTGGACTCAATATGCTAGACTGCTCAACTCAAAATTAAATGTATAATAAGAAAAAACACAATTCTATTCGAAAAGTTGTTAAATCTAATGTTGCCTTCATTTTACATTTCTTTCTTCTTTGAATATCTAATCAACTTTACGAACGTTATAAAGTTTTGTAATGTTCCATTTTCCAATTGTCTAAATATTATGACAACACTGCATAAAAGTATTTTGCTATTTAGTTTTTTTACTTTTCACGCATGAAATTTGTAACCGGCAAAAGTAGACATTAAACACCCCATAAAGTATATATATGTAGAATGGAGTAGCCCTGTCAACTGCGCGAGGACATCCCGGTTGGCATCCCTGAGTTGTACAGAGAAGAAGAAGTAAAGTTGAAAATCAGTCGCAAGCAGAAAGAGTCGCATGTTGAAAATCAGTCGCAAGCAGAAGTTGAGCGCGAGCAGTTGGGTTAAATGGAAGATGTATTATTTTTATCATTTTGTTGTTTTGAATTATTAAAACCTAAGACATTTTACATTTATTACTTGAATAAACCGTTATTGAAATTAATATAGCCTAAGGTCTTTTACATTTGGGGGCTCAACCGCCTACGAACTAATTAGAAGTGCTGTGTAAAAGAAAGACAATATAATTAAAGATATTGTACTATAAAAAAAAGTACAAGCAATTGTGTCGTGATATTGTGCATATGTTAGTGCAATTGCGGTTTTGCGTTTGTAAAACCGACGAATTTGATCAAGGCGTCGTCGAGGCGAGAACAAAGAAAAAGACAAGCACGATGCCTGGCTGTGAAAGTTCGATCGATAAGTGACGCGCGACTGAGTGGCGTCTACGAACGTAGAAGTGCAGCAGGCGATCTGACTAAGTGACGCACGACTGAGTGGCGTCTGCGAACGTAGAAGTACAGCAAGTGATCTGATTAAAATGACGCACGACAGCGTGGTGTCTGTAGATGCAGCGGCTGAAAGAACATTGGCAGCTCAACAACAACAACTGTAGGCAGCGGAGCAGAAGAATAGCAGAGAGTAACAACAGTGCGCAAAGTTAAAAAGTAATAAAGCCGATGACGCAGTAGAGAGCGTATGTTTGTATGTGAGCAGTGCACAATAAAATTAATATTTAAATAAAGTAATCATGACGTCTCTAGTGGATTTCGATCAAATACAAAATGCTTGAGTTGCAAAGAGTAATAATATTGAATTGTTACATGCCTTTGTATTTGAGAATTTTTGCGATAGAGATAATCGCAAGAGATTAAGAGCATTTGAGGGATTTGAATATGACTGCAATGATAAGCAATATGAAGAAAAAAGCTCATACATAGACAATAACTTGTCACAGGAAGATCTTGCAATAATATGCAATCTGTTATGATTACAACATAACAACAACGATATGAAAAACATATTTTTAAAAATTTGACAAAAAGTCAATTGTTGAGAGATGCAGATTTTGCCGAAAACGACGAATCTGAAGACGAAGAAGACGATGTAAGCATTAATATGCATAGAAGTAGCAGAAAAGACGTTGTTGATGCACACGACAAAACATTTGAAACTGCAGACGCGACAAGCAAAATCACAGACAACAAAAACGATAGACGGCGTATAAAATTAACAACAGTGGCAGCGTATGGGGAACAAAGTGAAAATATGACGTCTCCACGGTTTTCGTTTCATTACAGCGACATTGAAGATTCAATTAGATCTTTTAATGGTGAAGACAATTTTCCAATAGAAAGATGGATGAAAGACTATGAGGAAATAGCAACTTAGATGCGCTGGGATGAATTGCAAAAATTCATCTGTGCTAAACGTTTGCTCAAAGGTCTTGCTAAGATATACATCGAAAGTGAAAGAGGCATATTAAATTGGGAAAAAATAAAGACAGCGCTGCTAGATGAATTTACAACAAAAATAAACAGTGCGCAACTTCATGCATTATTATGTGAAAGAAGAATGAAAAAAAACGAGAGCAAGAATATTTTAAAAAAATAAAGGAATTAGCGTCGAGAGGAAATTTGAAGATGATTTGAGTGTGAATAAAGCTATTTTATACGATGCAAAAAACATGAAGGAATTTAAAGAAAAATTGATGAGTTATGAAAAGATGAGCGATAAATCAAAAAAAGTGAAACAATATGAGAATAAAAACGCTGATGTGTCAACTAAAAAAGAGAGTAAAACGAGTAAGGAATCACATTTCGAAAGGTTGCCCAAAAACGGGTAAAAATGGGAGTTTAATCATAGACCGCAGCCGAATGAAGACAGTTAGAATGAATGGGTATGACATAGATTGTCTGTTTGATACTGGCGCAGATGTCTCAATTATAAAGGAGTCAGTGTTCAAAAGGGTGTCAATAAAAAGTATGCTAAGAAACACATCTACGTTGCGTGGCCTAGGCAACAAAACCACAATACCAATAGGGCAGTTTATAGCTGATATTGAAGTCGACTCGTTGCAAACACAGCAGAGAATGGTTGTTGTGGCCGACGATAAGATCGAGTATTTTGGTCTTCTTGGATATTGTTTCGTGAAAAAATTTGCGTCACAATAAATCAATGTGGCTAGTTTTCATCACTGATGAGCGAATATGATACCAAGCCGCATTTTCTAAATGTCTACAATGTGGTTGAAAAGGATAAAAATATTATCGTTCCCCGTCGCTTTGAAACTGTTGTGCAAAAAATGATTGACGCGTATCAACCAGTCGACCTAAGTAACAGAGATGATGTTATGCTAAAAATATTTCCGGAGAGTTCAATCGTGCCATTTCAACAGTCACCAAGCCGTTTACCGATCTAGGAAGCTCTTGCCGTTAAGCAGCAGAGGAATGGCTTGAGCAAGATATAGTGCGGAAGTCAACGTCCAATATCGCAAGTCGAATTGTGGTGGTAAAAAAGAAATATGGAAAAATGCGAATCTGCGTTGACTTTAGAAGGCTGAACAAGATGGTGCTAAAAGACTGTATTCCAGTGCCGTTGATCGATAATGTTTTGGAGAAGTTGCAAGGCCGCAAAGTATTCACGGTCATGGATTTGGAAAATGGGTTCTTTCACGTACCCATTGAGGAAACTAGCAAAAAGTACACAGCGTTCATAACTAAAGATGGGTTGTTTGAATTTAACCGAGCTCCATTTGGTTTCTGCAACTCACCAGCTGCATTTGTCAGGTTTGTCAGTCATGTGTTTCAAAATCGTAAGCAGAAAGAGTCGCAAGTTGAAAATCAGTCGCAAGCAGAAGTTGGGCGCGAGCAGTTGGGTTAAATGGAAGATGTATTATTTTTATCATATTGTTGATTTGAATTATTAATTTATTTTTTATTTGAATAAACCGTTATTTAAATTAATAAAGCCT
The DNA here is from genome assembly GCA_037043295.1 of Amiota minor. NCBI lineage: Eukaryota > Metazoa > Arthropoda > Insecta > Diptera > Drosophilidae > Amiota > Amiota minor. The sequence goes on along the minus strand of JBAMAW010001971.1, from coordinate 14,316 downwards.
ACATATAAACTTCCCACATAAACCAGCCATATAAATTCAGGTTCATTTGGAAAACATTTTATGTTTTCTGTTGATCTAAAATTTAGATAACTTTTTAATCAATGTCCATGAGATGCGTAAATTTTCCAACCCAAATTTAAGGTTTTGTTAGAAAAACGTTATTGTTTTTTGTGTACAGAATAAGTATCTGACCATATTAAACAGCAGTGTATATTTCAAGGCACTTATTATTTTTACTGGATCGTAAAGCACATTTTAAGGAAATAATTACTTACATTTAATTTTCGCAATTTAACAATAATAGTTTATTACACAATAGCAGTCAACAATCAATTGATTCTTTATAACTTAATATTGAACACGTGGTTTCAAGTAACGGTACTACGAATAAGATAATAATGGAAAACCAATATACCTAAAACAATAACAAAACAGCATAAAAACTGAATATCCCAAAAAAAAAAAAAAATTATAATTAATTACTGCACAAATACAGGTGAAAGAGAAACAGAGAAAAATATTTATGGACATGCATATGTACAATACTTCATATGTACAATTCTGCATATGTATGGGGCATATCGGCTAATGTAGTTCCACAATTTACAAACTAACGCAAAATGCTGGGCAGAGTCTTTTTACATTATAAGTATTTGTATCTTTTGATAATACATTTATAATCACATCAAATTCACATATTGATTGCCTCCCAAAAAACTTTGGCGACCACAAAGATTAACAGGGCGAACTTATTAGTCCTGTTTTTGCAGCACACAGACCAATGTCAAAATCGATTACTGGAATAGGTAGTCTATAAAATTATCGATCAGTCCTGCTTCGCATTGTGATATTTGCATAGAGTGTAGATGTTCAGGAAAAATTTCTTTCAATTTTATTTGTCCTACAAACAAAACAGGCTTTAGATTCATTCTTCCATTTTAAAGCAGAACAATATTCGCAGACAACCGACATTGTTGTTACAACGATAAGATCGTTCTTATATTCAATAGAGGAATCATAATTCGTGGCAGAGTTTACTTTGTTTGACAACAAATTAGAAGTCCTCATCGATCTGCGTTCGGACAATTCTCTGGCGCTCTGAGATCTACGTCTATTCCTCTCATGCCTAAGACGAACTTCACGTTCAGCAGAGGATTCTCTATTTCTTGCAAATATCTCCTTTATCGTGCATTAGTCAGTCTGGTTTCCATTAATCCATCAGTTTCATCATTCAGAAGCAAACAATGTCTGTTTGCGTTTCATGTTCGACGGCGTTTATTTAAAAGACTTCTTGGCATAATTGATTTAAAAAATCTTTTGTATGTATAGAATTAGATTTTCTTTAAAACCTCGATTCTAGATGATTTATTTTTTCATAGCCTACTGCAATGTGTTTTTCAAACCAGTTTATTTGAAATGCATGTAAGCATTGCTAATAGCAATGTTAGTTTTTCAATACATCCGAAAATTGGGCCGCTATAACAAATTTTGTATTTATGAGTTTTTGTGGACAAATTTCTCAAACGTTTTCGAAATCATAATTAAAAATATGTTTTCAGAAATTAAAAGTGTAAGTGAACCGTAGCGAATGTTCTGTCTTGTTGTATTAAGAACCATAAAATTAATGTATGATTTAGTATACTTTGTAGTGTAAGAAAACTAAATATATAGAAAATAAATAAAAACAATAAATTGCGCGTGTGCCATCGTACACGTGATAGAAGTGAAACTTCTTAAAAACAGACATAGAGAGATCATCTCATAACAAATACAACTACATATAATATTATGGTTTTGTCAAGAAGTTTGTAATGCCGGCCACACATTATGCGATTGATTGTATAATTTCATTTTGCTTGTGGACTCTCACAACGTTTGCGGGGAAGGCTAATGGCACGATTGTATGTCAATCTGTCATTCTGCCTGTCTGTCCGTCTGTATGTTGCTTTTGGTTCCTGTGGCGAGTGTAATTGTTGTTGTTGTGTTAAACAATGTGTTTACGTTTGCCGTCTGTCCTCTTTTGCCCAAAATGATTAGACCAACTGCGAGTGCGTTTCTCGTTCTCTTTTCTTCGTACATTCGCTTGGGTTTGCACACACATGCTAGTTGCTTGCACGTTGTTGTTATAAATTTTTTTATAACATACAAGCTGTATGTTTTTGTTGTATAATTGTAATCTCTTTATTATTTGTTGGGGATATGACAATAGAAATACACATTCTGTGAAAATTTGAAGTCTCTTCGTAGTGCAGTTCATGAGATAGAGACAAAAAAAAAGTGACGATTTGTATTTTTTACTCAAATTTTTAGTATAAATTTTTGCCAAAGCACTAAAGTTTCACTTCAAAAATATAAAATACTTTTATTTGCAATAAAATTTTGCAAGTTCAGTTTGCAGTGCCTTTTTGGCACTCATTATATTTTGTATCATCATTATCATAATCACTATTAGCTTCAAGAAACAATCAAAAGATTTTCAATGAATCTAGAGCACAACACCTTGAAAAATTAAGTCTATATAACGCTTTACATACATAACTATAATAAAATCGTAGACTTTGTCAGTTAGTTCCCGTGTTGTTCAAGTATCAATTAAAAGCCACTCAATTCATTGAAAACCAAATTACTGAAACACAAGTAGCTTTATTTGGCGCACGGTATAGACTTTATTTTGTCAAAATTGACCCAATTGGACCAATTGTGATGATTTTTTTTTTTTTTTGGTTGTATTCATGGAGTTACCAGTCAGGTGCTTTGCTACATTTGGATCTGGTAGGAGGCACTATTCTCCAGATATAGATAATTTTATGTTAAAAAAAAAACAGTTTGTTATTTGGCGCAAAATATACTGAACCGATTTTAATAATTTTTTTTTTTAAGAGAACAAATGAACCTTAAAGTTCCTTAGGTTATAATAGAATATTAAAATATCATTCACTTAAATTATTAATTACACATTTTACAACAAAGCTTTTTAAAAGAAACTCCCAATTAACGCGTAGGGGGAGTAGCCACGGACGCCACGTAACGCTAGTAAAATATAAAAATTTAAATACGTTTTTTCACAGAAAAACACAACATTTTGTCGGTTCTAAACCTACTTCACACAATTGTAGTCGTTGGCCGATCGTGCTAAGGCTTCGGTTCAGTATGCGCAGTATGCGTATATGACTTTCTTTTCAGAAGTTCGATCCCAGTTGATTTTTTTTTTTTTGTTTTTTTTTTTTGTTTGTACTTCACACTACATCTATAATAAAATTGTAAAGCTGAGTGTGCACAAAAGTATTGTATTTCCTTTTTTTCTGTAAATGTTTGTAGTCATCAAAAGATGGAAGGCAAGACAACGTCTGCCCGAGTCAATTATTTACAAAATACAATTACAAATTGCAATACAAATATAAAATAAAATTTATGTATATTGCTTCAAAAACCGAACTTTACAAATACGATCGTTGGTTCATCCCGTTAAGCATCGGCTTGCAATACATAAATGGGTGGGTTCAACTCAACCCCAATTTACAGAGAATATTGTTTTGTTTTTCTGCTATTTGACTATTTCTATACATATCCATCAAAGCATAAACGAAAAAAATAAAGAACAGTCACAAACTTATTCTCATTGAGTTCGGTAGTGCCTTTATCTTGTGTTCCTTGTCGATTTTCTTGACAAAACAAACAAATCAAAACAACCAACAACAACAAATTTTGTTCTTATTGAATTTGTTTTCAAATTTTGCCTAATAGTTGCCGAATTTGTTATTGTAAATTTTTTCGGAGATGAGTTCAGGAGTGCCTCCGGATCGAGTTGGAGGCCCACCTCCGGGGCCAGGTATTAAACTGGACAAAACAATTTCGCTCCAATTTAGTCCCGCTATCCTGGGAATAAAAATCCTGGTGGTGACAAGGATTAATAGTTCTGAATTCTTAACCAATGTGATTGATGGCATTTGTCCCAGCGAAGTGGAAATGTGCAAAAAATTAAGAAATGGTTCATTATTAATAAAAACCAAAATCTTAATGCAAGCAATAAAATTAACTCAACTCTGCTCCTTATCATCAAATATAGAAATAGAGGTAACGGAACATGCTACGCTGAACTATGTTAAAGCAGTTGTTTACTGGAATGATCTGAGAGGTATATCAGAAGAGTGATTAAAGAGGAATTAAAATCACAAAAGGTAACGGTAGCAAAAAAAATTATGAAGAAATCCGGTGACTCACTCGTGGAGATGGGTTTGGTAATACTGACTTTTGAAGCTACTACAACTCCTGAACATATCAACATCGGCTATGAAAAAGTCAGGCTCCAACCTTATATTCCTCCCCCCATGCGATGCAACAATTGCCTCCGCTATAATCATATCAGAGGTGCCGGAGTGGCGCATGGTTTTGTCATTACAATTCAGTGCGTTACTCTTGCATCTCTGTATATCAAAAGCATTAGGAGTTGCAATGCAACATCAATTTAGCTTTATAATTTTCTTATTATCTTAAAATGTCATTAAAAATCATTCAATGGAACATTAATGGATACGTAACCCATTACAATGAACTCCTTATGCTTATTAAAAAGTACAATCCTAAAGTTTTATCCCTACAAGAAACACACTTACATTCAACATCCAATATTCCAATTCCAAATCAACTACAATCTCTATAATGTCAATACCTCCCATACTAGATATGGAGGGGTTGGTCTTTTGGTGCATAAATCTCTAGAACACGCCTTAACCTCAGTCAATGGTAACACCGACACCATTGAAATGGAGTTAATTTCTAAGATCAAATTTAAAATTATTTGTACATATTTTCCTCCTAATTCAAACTTCTCATTAAATGATCTAGAAAACTCACTACGCTGCTCTAATATTCCCACATTAGTCACTGGTGACTTTAATTCGTGGCATACTAGCTGGGGTTCTGTTAAAAATGACCGAAAAGGAATTCTAATTGATAAATTTATTACTAAATCCAACTTTATTCTTCTAAATGATGGTTCCCCGACCCATTTTAGTACGCATAATACACTGATTCATATTGTCCTTTCTTTTTGCACTCCTGAACTAGCCGTTTATACTCATTGAAACTATTCGTCTCTATCCACTAGAGACCACTTCCCAATTATTATATGCTTTTTTCCACTAATAAAATGCAATCTCCTAATAAGCCTAAATATATCACTGAACGTGCAAATTGGGAACAATTTCACGCAAATAGCATAAAATTTCATTCCACTTTCCCAAAATTAATGATGTAAATGAAGAAGCAGCCATCTTAAAGAAAATCATTCTCTGTGCAGCTAACGCAACTATCCCACAAACATCAGTCTGTTTTCAACGTAAAAACGTTCCTTGGTGGAACAAACAATTAGACGAGCTAAAAAAGAATAAAAGTAAGCACTGGAAACTCCTTCAAACGAACATAACTCAAAACAATATCTTAAATTACAAAAGAGCAAATGCTCTTCTAAAAAGAGAAATCAAGCGATCTAAGGATCAATCGATTACTAAATTTACTTCTACTATTAATCCTCGCACTCCAATTGATAAAATATATAAAAATTTAAAACGCTTCTCTGGCTATAAATCTAAATTTAGTATCCATTCCATTACGTCCTCAACCAACCCTAATCAGTTTTTAACTGATGGATTCGATATCGCAAATGAACTTACCAAGTTTTGGTCCAACTTATCAGAAGATACTAATTTTCCTAGTATCTTTCGACTTCTAAAACAGACCATATTAAATAACATTCCCATTATTTGTAATAATCCAAAAGCGATGCCATTAGAATCTGACATTAATTCCCTAGAGCTTGCTGTAGCAGTCAACAAGTTAAAAGGTAAGACCCCGGGCTTAGACCGGATTACTTACGCAATGATTAAAAACACTCCCCAAATATACAAAGCTCGATTATTTAACTTCTAAAACAAGATATTAAACAGCCAGCTTCCTCAACAGTATAAAAAAAGTTCTGTCCTACCTATTGCAAAGCCAAAATCCCCTAAACACCTGCCCCAATCATATAGACCTGTATCACTAAACCCGTGCTTAGCGAAAGTATTAGACAAGATAATAGCAAACCGACTTTGGTGGTTTGTAACAACATACAAACAGTTTGGTTTCAGAAAAGGGAAATCTACAATCGATGCTCTATTATATGTAGACCACGCAATTGCAGATAGCATCTCCCTTAAAAAACATGTCACTATACTTTCGCTAGACTTTAAAAAAGCTTTTGATAAAATTGAAATACATAGCATTGTGGAACAACTGATAGAGTGGGGTATCGGCCCCAAATTTATAAAATATATTACATCATTCATGTCAAACCGTAAAATTATAGTTCGCGTTGCATCGAATTAGTCATCACCATTCCCACTCCACAATGGGATTCGCCAAGGGTCCTCACTCTCCGTCATCCTTTTTTTAATAGCATACAACAAATTGTGCTCAACGCTCAGTCTCCATAAAGAAATAGACTTCATAGCATACGCTGATGATTTTAATATAATCATTAAATCCAACAAAGCCAAAAATCCCAGACTAAACTTAACTGCGCTATTTACAGACATAGATATCTGGTGTATCTCGTCAGGAAATACATCCACATTTGCAGAAAGAAAAACTGCTCTTGCACAATAATAGTTCCAAGTACACAACTCCAAGAAGTTACTTCCTTAAATAAATTAGGTATTCGTTTTAATAATAAATTTCGATGGAACTCTCATATACAGCATCTAAGCACTACCGCAACTACCCAACTAAATGTCATTAAGTGTCTATCTAATCCCAAGCTTAACTGCAATACATCAACCTTACTCTCATTGGTAAAAACACTTCTTCTAAGCAAACTTAATTACGCTTTGCCGATTTTTGGATTCGCACCCAAAACACTTTTAAATAAAATTAAAACTATATTAAACTCTGCTTTGCGCTTTGCACTTGGTTCCTTTCGCACTACCCCAATTAATAATCTCTATTTTGAAGCAGATTCTTTTACATTGGATCTCGAAAGAAACTTAAACTGTGCCAAATTATCCAAAACACTTTTCCGAAGCAATGATTCCCCCTTAGGCTTACTAACCCGGAAAATAGCTAAATCTAAAAAACAACCTAAGGTGCTTTCTACTATTCATAGAATAATTTATTCCTGCAACGTCCTAAATGTACCATTCCTCCCCCATCGGCCCATAATGTCCCCCCTCCTTCATGGAACCTAATGCCTTCATCTATTAACTGTTCTCTTCATAACTTTCTAAAATCTGATACCAACCCCAACCAGTTCCGTGCTCTTTTCAACAACTTAAAAGAAGAACTTTGCAACTTTACCTTCATTTACACAGACGGTTCTAAATCGGACAATAATGTGAGTTATAGCATCACTCATGAAGATGCAATAATCAAAAATGCAATCTTAACTAACCATAGCTCCATCTTTACAGCAGAAATAGTAGCTATATTAGAAGCTGCAGAATATGCCAAAAACAATAGAGGTAAATTCGCTATCTGTTCCGATTCCCTCTCTTCAATTAAATCTATTTCTAACATAACTTCAAATAATTTTTACGCTAACAAAATTACAAAATTTTCTTATCCGCAACCCTTCAAAAATAACTTTAGTTTGGATCCCAAGTCATTGCCTGATTGTAAGTAATGAAATAGCTGACAAAGTAGCCAAAGAAGCTGCCTTCTCTCCGCTCCATACAACGCCGAATTTTTCCTCACAAGACTCTGTAATGTACTTAAAATCCTATTTTAAAACCCAACACACTGGATTCCACCAAGCAACATCAAATTGGTACAAGCTAGTCAATCACAACAAACTTTCAGCTAAAACTTTCCTTCCAGCCCTTCCTGATGAATTCAGAAGACTGGACGTGATAAAGTTTTTAAGACTTCGCCTTGGTCATACCAAACTATCCCATGGACACTTGTTCATCCCATCACCACCGAACCCCAATTGTTCCTGTATTGAAAGTTCAACTCTCAATCATATTCTAGTTGAATGCCCAAAAACCCAACCAATACGTAGTTTATATTTCTCAAACACAGATCCCCTTTCCATCCTTTCCAACCATACGTCATATAATATTAAACTCATTTTGCAATTTTTAAAAACATCTAACTTATACAATTTAATCTAAGTCACCCATTGTATATTTTTCTTTTTTATTTCTAATCTTTATATACCAAACACTATTATATTATATCCTAATCATAAGTATAAATAGTTTAGTTGTATTAATTTTGTATATTATAAATAATTAATTAATATTATTGTATTATACAACTAGCTTTCCGAGCTGAAGGCCTTTGTCGCTATTGCTCGTAGAATATCTAAGTTATAATTTTTAATTATAATCTTAGTTTTATAATAAATAAATAAATAAACAATAAAGAAAAAGAGCAAAAGTTTTCATTATATGTACACTGTACATTGGGCAATTGGTTGTAGATTAGGTATTTTATTTTCAAATTCGTCTTTTATTGCCCAAGTTCTCTATAATTCTTCAAATCTGATATTGTTTCATATTCGGGCGAGACAACGTTACTAACAAATTCACAAAAGTTTTTCGAGTGTAAAATAAAGTTTGCCGGGTCAGCTAGTTTATAAATACAACTAATACAATAAATAGTTCACTTAATGGTGGTACATTACTTTTATTAAAATTGATGTTAGAGCAATGAAAGAATATTCTGAATCTTGAATATCTAAACTATTATATAAAATTGCTTATATGGGCACTTTCACGCAATTTATACTAAACCAATTTTAATAATTTCTTTTTTTTAAATAATACTTTTGTCCTAAAGAATTGAGTGGCATACTTACTTTTTTGATTTTTTAAATTAAAATATGTTTTATTTTAGGATTAAATTTTCCAAAATTACCCACTCAAATCTGTGTTTTCGTTTTTCATGATTTTCTTTTTCTTTAACTTTGTATTGTTTTTGTTATTTATTGCTGTTTTTGCTCTCTTTTATGTGTATGCATAAGTGTATATCCAAAGACCATTTCGCTCTCTCTTAATTTTAGTTTGTTGAGAAAAGAAGTGCGTGGGTCGCTTTGTCGCTGTCATCATTCTTAGTGTGGAAAGCAAATAAGAATCAACGAGACAATCGTCTAATAATATCTAATTTATACGGGTATTAGTACACACAAGAATATCCGTAAAAATGTTTGTTAAGGTGTTTTACATCACGCGAGAGAGGTCAGTAATCAACATGACATTTTGAAGACAAAATTTTGAATGATGGACTGACTGACTCTTCTTGAAAATATTGTTTTTTCCTATGGAAAACACTGTTTAAAAGATTTCGGTTTGCCAGAATCTATCCCCGAAAACTCACATTTAAATAATACAACCAACGAGCAACGAATTATTTTCCGGAAGATAATTGACAGTGTAAGCCATAGCACAGGAGAAATTTTTTTAATAGGCACACCTGGAGGAACTGGTAAAACTTTCTTGACTTTAGTAATTTTAGCTAAAATCCGAAGCGAAAACAAAATTGCTTTTGCGGTCGCTTCTTCAGACATCGCAGCCACTCTTCTGTGTGGAAGGAGAACAGCTCATTCTTCATGTTGTAGGAACCTGGGTCTATCCAGATATTGAAAATTCGCAACATAAAAACTCCAGTTGTCTTTGCGAGCGAACTGTCGTCACTTCAACAAATACAGCCGCAGACGAAATTAACGATGCAGTTTCAAATTACATAACTCTTTGGATGCAGTGACAGATCGAGATGACGTTGTTCACTACTCAACAGAATTCCTTAATTCTCTTAACTCTTCGGGGCTACCACCACAAAAATTAAATATAAAATTGGTGACCCATTATATTTCTACGCAACCTTAAGCCGCCCAATTTATGGAATGGTACAAGACTGCAAACTAAGCATGGCGACCGAGTTCAGTTTCCAGTCAGAACATGTTTTGCGCTTACTATTAATAAATCAGAGGGCAAGCATTTCATGCCTTTGGTGTAGATCTCCGTAACCAAGTGTTTTCTCATGGCCAGCTATACGTTGCCTTGTCACGAATAGGCATATCACAAAATCAAACTTTTCTTATTTTTGGCTATAGAAATGAAACTCGAAATGTTGTTTTTACAGAAGTATTCAATAACTAACTGTTTCACTCGGCGTTATGGCTTACATATGTACCATATATGGACATTTCAACAGAAAGGTTAACCGTGACCGAAAATTTAAAAGTTAACAAACAAATGTTTTTTTTAATGAATTTACAGTTAATCCATTCAGTTATTATGAGATAATTTACCTTATTTATTACGTATTTCTTGCGCTTAGCTAGTTTTAACGACATTTTATGTTTAATTTTTTTTCTCCACATTATGTATAAATGTTATGCTCGCTTTCATCTAATAATCTTTGTATAGCAATAAATAAATAAAAGAAAAGGATAATAAAAAAGGATATAAAGGCTGTTCTAATGTAACGTTCGTCTTGCTAAAACATCATTTATTGTCAGTACTTCGCCATCGCTCTAAGGAAATATTTGATATCAATTTATCGTTAATTCGGTGGCCTTTATTAAAAAAAAACATTTCTTTCCTTAATTTCCTTCCATAATAATTTTTATTGCATTTCAAAAAGTGTAACGTTCGCCATCGTAAGGATGTAACGTTCGTCATTGAGGATGAAAATTGTATGACAAACTGTTGTGAAAATTATACGCAGGTTGTTAATGATATAGTACCTTTAGCATACTTTAAAAAAATGGATGAAAATGTGGAATGGAAACATTGGAAGAAAGTGTATGATCGGATAGCTTTAACTTACACTGTTGCTCCGCTTTCAGATTTAGTTCATGACTTGCAAGTGCAGCTGCCACTTTTTAAACCACATTCCTTTGTTAAGCGAGCCCAACAATATCATTTTGAAACCATAAGGAAAAATAGGCCAGGGAAATTAGTTTTACAACTTGATTTTGCGGAAAATTATAGGCTGATCTATATAAATGACGTTCAAAGCGAACAAGCAAGTTTAAATTTTTACTTGCGTAGCGTGGATGTTTCATGACACCAAATCATTTTCTATAATCAGTGACAGTTTAACTTAAATCAAAATCGACGTTTACGTTTTCATTACGAAACTAGTTGAGGAGTCATTTTAAAAATATGTTTTTGTTTTCGAACGGAAGCGGCCAGTTTAAAAACAAATTTATTATTTCATGTTTGCCTGATTTTTTGGTTCAATTCGGTTGCAATACAATTGAATGGAACTATTTTGCAATATCTCATCGTAAAAGAGCAGGCGATGAAGTTGGAGCTACAATTAAAAGAAAAGTGTGGCAAATAACAAAAACGAAAAATATTCTTTCAAGTAATGCATTTTCCTTCATTTGTGCACAAGAACACATAAATGGCATTAAAATAATATATATTGGTGCAGAATCACTTGAAAAATCTTCGGCAACTATACAAGAAAAATGGAAGGATATACCAAACATTCTAGGCATCCGAATACTTCATTGGATAGGTTGCGACAAAAAACTAAAGATAAAAGTAGCTCAAACGGCAAAGTCTTTTGAAAAAAAATATTTCATATATTTGTTTTTCATATATTTATTTATTTTTTTTTTTTATTAGTAATCCTATTGATGTAACTACCTCTAATAATAATAATAATAATAATAATTTTGCAGTGTTTTGCATTTTATGCGATCTTGAGTTGAAATTGTTTGAAGAAATCCATAATAAAACCGTGGTGGACATTTATGTAACGTTCTAAATAATACTTAAGCTTACAAAAAAAAAAAAAAAAACGTATGTACTTATTTCAACGTGACACCTACCAATAGAAAGCTACATTATTATATTTTAGTCTAAAATTAATCACATTAAGTTATTATGTTGTAGTTCGCAGATTATTGCATTTTTTTAGATGAAGTCAAAAAGCAGTTCCATTTTTTGTAACGTTCTAAATATAATTTTTATTGCTAATATATTGGAAACTTTTAAATCGGTGGAACCTCCTTTTTGCACTAAATATAGAGCTACCATAGTACTATCGAAAAAAAAAAAACAAGACAAATTTTGTTTGATGGCAAACAAATATGATCAGTTATATTTGTTTGATGGCAAACAAATATGATCAGTTAAGACCCTTGGGTTTTGTTTTTGAAAATTTTTTTTGGAGACTGTAACATCAGCATATTCTCTACGAAATGAATAAAAGAAAAGAACCGTTGCTCTACTTTGAAATTATCCAGACAAAACGGCAGAACAGACAAATTCACGTCAAAAAATTATTCGTACACATGTGGGTTATGATATAGTGACTGCAAGAATAACTGTAATCAGGGTGTCTGTTTTAACCCGATTCGTTGAATATGCATGCAATCGCATTAATCATTCTTAGCATTTGGCGCCGTTTTAATGTCATAGTCAATTTGAATTTTGTTGGAGTTGCTGATTTGCCACTTGATATGCGAAAATTTATAGTAAATATGTACTTGGAGAACAGAACTCTTCGAGAAATTGCAAAATTAAATGGTAGAGCGCACTCGGCTGTTCACAGCATTAACAATTATGTTAATAGTGGTGAATTTACACCAAAACATACAAATGCTGGTAGGCTTAAAATACTGATAGCACGAGATGAGCGCCAAATAGTAGGTTCTATAGTTAAAAATCCAAAAGTTTCAACCACAGTGATACACCACGCACTGCAAGAATGTGGTCCTAAACAAATTTCTACCCAGACTATACACAACTACTTGTATTCAGCTGGTTATCATGGCAGGATTGCGCGACGGAAGCCATTCATATCGATGACCAACAAAAAGACGAAGTTGGAGTTAGCTAAACAATACTTTAAGAACCCAGATTCACTTTCAGTGACCTTGGAGTGATTTTTGACCCTAAACTGAATTTCAACCCTCATATTTTATCAACTATTAATAAGGCTAAGAGTATTTTCGGCTAATGATCCCTATACTACCAAGATTCTTTTCATCACTCTAGTCCGCCCTGTACTTGAATACTGTTCGTGTGTCTGGAGCCCCCAATATAAAAAACATCAAGACCGCATTGAGTCTATACAGAAGCAATTCCTTCTCTTCGCACTTCGTAGCTTAAATTGAGATCCCAGTGTACGTTTGCCTTCATACTTTAGCAGGCTTCTTCTTATAGATTTCCCATCATTGCAAAATCGCCGAATAACTCTTGGTATAAGCTTCCTTCAGAAACTTATTACTGGTAATGTTGATTCGTCAGTGCTTTTAAGCCAACTTAATTTCTGTGTTCCTAGTCGTACATCTAGAAATTACGTTCCCTTAGCTGTGTGTACATGCACAACTATGCCCTACATGATCCTTCGTTGGCTTCGGGAATTGGAACGAACTGCTACCAGATGAAGTGGACACCGCTTATTGGCTCTCACATCCCTTCTGTCTCTGACCACAATTGGCTGTGAGTAGAGGCATAGCTTGAAAAAATACCTCCAACGGGTCAGAGACGGGTGGATTTCTTATATATTATCTTACGTTTAATTTTAAGTAATTGAAATTGTTTAAGACTAGCTAGTAATCACTTGTTTTGTTATTAATTATGTTTTTCTATTTTTGTCTTAATATCACGTATTACGTTAAAACCTTTTATTTTTAAGTATGACAGTATTGTGTCATAATAAATAAATTTAATCAAACGAAAATAATGAGGTAAACAAGAGGAACACTCCAATTGCATATAAATGGTTTATATACAACCATCAAGCTGGTTTATAATATTATTTACTTTACTTAAATTAAGTTTACATCATTTATATAATCTATTATTTATTTATTTACAGGAGCAGATTATATACAATACATTTAGTTACTTATAATATATAACCTAAGTTTTTTAATGAGTGCTAGCTACAAGGTGTTCGACTCGTCTGTCTTAAGTAAAAAAAGATTAGATTAAATTACTAAGGTTACAGGATTTGATGAAGGATACTATTTTGCTAATATTATCAAGGGAAGGAAATTGAATTAATGTGGAAGGTAGAATGTCTCCAAAGAGTTGTGTTCTAGTCACGTGGTGATTTATGCAATCATCTAGCAGGTGTCTTATTGACAATTAGTCATCGCAGAATGGACAAGGAGGTTGGCTTTTGCCTTCGAGGAGATGTTGGTGAGTGAGTTGACTGTGCCCCGTTCTCAATCGTACTAACAAGGAACAAGTAGGATGATCGCAGGAGTCAGGAAAGTAGATAGGTGTTTTGGAAGGGTTGGAATTTTTATACCAGTGGTTGTATGATTGCCATTGTGAGAGTTCCATGGTATTTGTTGAAGAGGCTGCG
>JBAMAW010001966.1:0-10167 GCA_037043295.1 Amiota minor | reverse complement strand
ACAAACATTTAATACAATCCCAGTTCATCAATTTGGTTATCGAGCGAAACATAGATCGATTGAGCAAGGCCATAGAGTTACTTCGGAAATAAGAACTGCCTTTGAACAACGAGAATATTGCTCATTGGTTGATGCAGCACAAGCGTTTGGTCGGGTATGGCATGAGGGTTTGATTTACAAAATTAAATGTTTGCTACCCCAAAATCTGCATATAGTCTTGCAATCCTTCATAACAAATCGAGTATTTGTAGTAAGACAAAAAAATTTCAAAACAAAAAAATTTATAATAACAGCAGGCGTCCCTCAAGGCAGTGCCTTGGGTCCAACTCTACATGTTATTCACTGCCGATATTCCAACAAATAGTCCAATTGTAACTTTGACATTTGCTGATTACACTGACGTAATCAGCCGCTGCCGTTGCCGTTGGTTTTTCAACTGGAGAATTAAAGTCAATGAGCTAGTTTATTCCAAGTCTGGACTGAGACTTGAGTACTAGGTGATACTGTATAACTCTGTTAATAAACCAATTTGGACTTACTTGGAATGAAGTCATTCACAAAGACCTAGAAGTATCACCAGTAAAAAAAGAATATTCCAACCGAAAAGGCATTTACTTGGACAAACTAATTCGACACGTTAATCCTCTAGCCAGCGTCGTTGTCCATACAAGGAACTCATCTCGTCTGAATCGCAACGATCGTGCAGACCTTTTGCTTACTTAGAGGCTCGTGGTGTTTCCTCTTCCTTGTATGAAGGATACACGTGTATTAGTTTCTAAGAGTTGAAAGCTTATTGTTAGTCATATTCATGAATATATATAGGAGATACAATAAATACCATAAATAATAAAAAAAAACAAAAATGTATTTGTAATACTACACACATTTCTATTTAAGCGTAGCACCGTGATTGCCGTTAATAATATTTCTTCTACATTATCCATTTCTCATAAATTCTCCTATTTATTTTCACTTCGTCAAAGTTTATCTTCGTTGTACATACCTATGTATTATCAGAACAAAAAAGAGCCGTTCATGATTCAGAATCGGCAGTGTAAATAAAAATTACATTTATTATTAACTGCAAAATACTTTTTTAATTTGAATTTCATTTAATAAACATTCGATACTGAAGTGATAAGAATGTGAGTTACGTACACGATCATAACCTGACGCCTTACCGCTCTCTGTATAGACTTGACCAAAACGATAGTAGCACATTTTGTACATTAAACAATTAAGTAATGTTGGTTAGCTTTCCTTATCAATATGAAATTCGCCATTTGCTGCGTAATACTCCTTTTCCTTAATGTGCGCACCACGATCATTACTACCTCCAATTCGCACCATTCAAAAAAACTTATTTATATCATCTGAAAAATAACCTGCTAGTCCTTCAAAAATAAGTAGCACATAATCAACATCCAATTCATGCATTGTATCATAGGCCTTCTCTTCCGATGATGCTATCGTCTGACCTACTCTTCAGATATGTGTATTATTCCAGGTGTTGTTATCAACAGGTATTGTGCGATTAACCATTGCAGATATCTGCTATCCATAATCCCACCAAGACATAATTCGAGTATTCTGGAATTCATAAAAAAGAATATTGTAGATACGATTTTTTAAACATACGACATAAACAGATCAATTTTTGTTTTTTTATTTCGAAATCATTGCGCTTCATAATCTTTATATCAAAATTAGTTCATCACTAGCATGCCCGGCGCGCGTTGTTACGCCCTTGCTAAAAAAACAGAATTTAAATTGTTTATGTTATAATATTGAGAGCGAACACAGTTTCTTGAGAGGATTATCCAGTCCTTGTAGATAATGGTCTTTGCCAATACTTGTGAGTTAATAATAAAAGAGAGAAAAAAAATAGCTAAGAGTTTGAGAAGCACTACAGCAGTCGACAGTTTAATCATACATCACACACTCACATGGCACACACACACCTTCCTCGCAACTCCCTCTAACATAAGCAATTTAGACCAAAGTTACATCTACGAGGTGTGACAATTAAGTAACGGGACTGAGTATACCACAGTCGTCTGTCTTTAGCTTGAAGAGTGGGGATGGATGGTGAGTGACCTTGATTCCTACTGCGCAGAATCCACTTGATCCCGCCTCTCTGTCTAGTCTAGTTTGCTTTTAAACCTAGTTTGAGTAAAGTGTTGTGTAATAGAAGTGCCGGAAAAATGATTAGTTTAAAAATCGAGCAGCGAATTAATTTAAAATTTCTCGTAAAATTAAAAAAACCTCCAAGTGAGTGTTTTCAATTGCTAAAAAATGTGTTTGGTGATGACTGCATATCACGTACTAGAATTTTCGAATGGCACAAACGATTTTCTGAGGGCCGGGAAGAAGTTGATGATGAGGAACGGACTGGACGCCCTGTGACATCAAGAATTGCAGAAAACGTTCAAAAAATTAATGAAATTGTTCGGAAAGACAGGCGTTTGAGTCTTCGGATGATATCAGAAATGTCGAATGTAGACAGAGAGACAGTGAGAAAGAAAAGACCAGACCTGTGGAACAACAAATCCTGGATTCTGCATCAGGACAACGCGCCAGCGCACAATGCACTCTCTGTGAAGCAGTTCTTAGCGAAAAAATCAATAACCGTGCTCGAACACCCACCGTATTCACCAGATCTCGCTCCCTACGACTTCTACCTGTTCCCCAAAATCAAAAGTTCGTTGAAGGGAACACGTTTTGAGTCGGTTGAAGAGGTAAAAGCAAAAACGGCAGACCTGCTAAGGAGTCTAACACTTAGTGACTTTCAGCACTGCTTTAACCAGTGGAAAACTCGCATGCAGCGGTGTATAGATAGGGAAGGGGAGTATGTTGAAGGAGATTAATTGTTATTTGTAATAATTTTTCAATAAAGTATGTTTTACAGACCAGTCCCGTTACTTAATTGTCACACCTCGTATACTAATATTTTTAACTGCCATTGCGGGCCCGATAAACGTTGTTCTTCCCTGCTGGTGGTTGTGCGATCAGCTTTAATGATACTCTTCACGGGAGTGAATAGTATTATAAGTTTGTCGTGAAGTTTGTAACAGGCAGAAGGAGACCAAAAAAAAACACATAAAGTATATACAATATATTCTTGATCAGTCTGATTAGACGAATTGATTATGCCATGCCCACCACCCGAATCTGAACAGTAGGTCACCCATTTGGATTTATGTTCTTATTAGAAATACTTTTGTGTTTTTCGACCTATCGAACTGAAACTTGGACACTATGAGTTTCCAAGACAGGCACAGGACATTTTTCGGAACTAATCCAATCGGGCCACTAGTGGGGTACCTCCCATACAAATCCCGTGAAGAGTATTTCATCTTCGGCATAGTCGAAGATAACGTTCTTCATAGTTTTGAGTAAGAATTCTCACAAGACACTCAGCGAGAAGATTACATATTACGGATTAGCTAGCAACTGCGCATTTTAAAACAACGATTTTTGGTCACGCTAATTAAAACGGTATAAAAATTGTAGGCAATTATTATTATTACGTCCTACATCCAAACTCACAACCATTACCTCTTAGATATTAGTATAGATAGTATAATAGTATATAATAATTTATAATAGTATAGTATATGTGTTAATAACTTAGACATTCTCTGTAGACAATGTTTGACGTTGTGTTATTGTTTGGTTGCAAATGTACCGTTTCTTGGGAACACGAACTCACGATAAAGCATCATATAGTTGTCCTTGAGAAAACACTCTTTTTGTAGGTCGATTCCAAACAAAGAGAAGGTTGGGCCTTGGGACTTAATAATATTGTAGTAATCGCGAACGATGTTTTTACGGGTAATTGTAGCCATTTGAAAGAAATTGGCAAAATCGTCGGAATCATTGGAATCCTCGGGATATTTGCCAGATGGCAGGCTGCAGGACCAGTGAGGATGGTCGCCACAATTAAATTTTCTTTCAGGTCTTTAATGAGTAGCCTTGTGCCATTGCACATGTTAGAAGGGCTTATATATCTTAAAAGCATAATAGGAGTACCGACTTTTCATGATAGTTCATGAGGTAGTAAGTCAGATGAATTAAAGGAATTTATAAATTCTTGAGGAAAGTGGACTACTACATTGTCAATATTGGTGATTGTTTCAATCGACTAATAGGTTTTGACTTGACTAGAGACTCTTTGTATAATGAGATTGTTGATTTTATTGACAGTGTTATTCCTACTATACCATTGCAGAACACAACTAGCGAAATTCCCTTTCAAGTAAATTAATTAGGCCCGGATACACAGCATCTATAAGATGTCGCAGACTGTAAACTATGTGACCTAGTGTCTCATTTGAAATGATTTCAGCAGAATTAGTGCCATAATTCAAAGAAGGAAAAACTCCTTCTCCAATGTCGAGCAATTTTTGTGGAAAATATTCATGCGTCTCCACCATGATAGGTTCTCATATCATTTAGGTGTTGAATAGAACTCCACGAGGGTTCTGTGACATGGTACATTCATCTTATATTATTAGTGACATGTGCTGTAATAATTTGCCAAGAGGTCCGTTTTTTCGTAAAGAATATACGGAATGTTGCTCCAGAGATACTGATAATGGGAGTTTGAATCTGGAATGTGCAGTTTTCCCATCACTTAATAGAGTAGTAGCGATTCCTACAGAAGCGACTGCCACAGCTAGCTGTCTTACCTTTGCCAGTAATAAATTGGACAGAAATGTATTTCTTATGCCTCCTGGTGTATTCAAAAACATATTTTGGTTTTGTTATTTATGGCACTATTAACTATTGCATTAAACGCTTGCAATTGATCTGAGACTAATTTTGGCAAATTTTCGTTGAAAAAATCATTTAAATATCTGACAATGTACTGACGCAGCAGCATGGTATTGAATCATTTCGTGAGCGAATAGGAGACGGTCATTAATCACTTTAACTGTTTCAAATAAGTACAAAAGATTATTTTCTATTTCTATGAAGCCTTCGTTGTGCATGTCGCCATTGAACTGCAAAGTCAAATTCTGATTTTGATTCTGTGTCTGATGCATAGACAAAAATTTTGTTTGAAGCTATTCCACAATTTTAAAGGTGCAGAAGGCAGACAAAATAGTAGAATGACTACAAACAACTCCCTCAGCTTTGATGCGACATTGCGAAATTGCAGCTTCCTTCAAAGTATTCTCCAAATGACCATCATTTTGAAACAAAGTTCTATCTCGGCAAGCTGCTTGATAAGTTTCTTTGACAATTCCATTTGCAGTTTTAGGTCATTGAATGAGGTTGGACAGCTTACATGATGCAATAACCTTCTGAGATGATGGCACTCAGATTGAGCAGGATGTACACCATAGACTCTTCGCAAAATAGCGTCTTTCTTTATTCCTGGATGCCCATTTACGTTTTGACCGCGCCTTCTTCTATAAAATTTGTTATTAGCTCAAGTGTGGAACTTCGTGGTATAGTAGAGTTTTTGCAAGCTCGTCCGTGCAGAGCTCAAAGAAAGCTAAAGGTGTAGTTTTACGGAGGTTTTGCGTATTTCGAACGCTGAAAGAAGCATGATCCGATCCTTTATTAATATGTTTACATACATATTTAATTGCCTTAACAGAGTGGCAGTATTTCATGTTAATGTGGGCGTTAAATGTTCGACACAATATTGGAATAAAAATGGACAATCCACCTATTATCTATAACAACAGTTCTTCCTCTAAAGTTTAAGATAGCATTATTACTATCATTTTCAGCATTGTGGCGACGATATACTGGATTTCCATTCTTTCCGGCCTGGATGTCATTTACAAAAAGGCGATGGTTATTTTTTGGAACAAATTCCGTTTTCCATACATAGTGATAATAACTTTTGATCTCCACTAAATCTCGTCTTGTGTGAATAACTTGATCATTTTCTTCATCTTTAAATGGATGAAAATTCTATAATGACGATCAAATAATAACTCTTCTTTGATCTCCGGCCATTCTGGATTGCAAGTAAATAACAAATAAACCAGGTCTTCCATAATTACGTATGTACGTCATTGCATCATGATTTTTTTCCTGCATATAACGCGGAAATTCCGTGAAACTTGAAGGCAAACTGTTGTGTTGTCCAATATTCGCTGGATTTATATTAGCATCCTGATGTAAAGCATCTCTTAAATGTATAAGTTATCAGCTCTTAGTTGTTGTTGATTTTGACGTATGTAATTTAGTCTTTCGGTTATCATTTTAGGTATTAAAACAATCGGTTCTGATCATTATCCCATACGCATAAAATTGCATTCATGAAATCGTTTTATTTCTCACTGAATTTTGGTGACGGATTGTTAAATAGTAACCATCTTCACTTCTTCCAATGTACGCAAGTTAAATAAATCAAAAGCATAAGTTACTTTTTAGAGTAGAAATATTACTTTACTCATTTAAATCAGTTTTAAAACTAAACTAATTTTCTTGGCACATGCAATAGCCATGCTTTGGGAATTTTGTGCTGCCCAAACATAAACAATGAGAACGAAGTCAACGTATGCATTGTTTATATTTGCGGACATTTTTTTTTTTTTTATGAGTTTTGAATTACATTCTTACGAAACTACATTTATTCGGTCTGTGCTCTGTTTTAAATATTTCTGAACAATTATGCTGACTTCAGCATTGCCAGTATAATTGTTCATAGTCAAGTTAGGGTACATAACTCGCACGGTGTAATTCCGTAATTCGTTTATTGCACGTGAATTGTATCTTTCTTGATGTACCATGTGGAATACGTTGGCGTAAATTAACAATTTTAAGTTGTCCGATGTGAAGATATTTTCTAAATTGTATTTGAAAATTCGAATGTATTATACATGTTGTGGCTGGTTAATGCAGACTACAATTCGTTGATATGAAATACAATAAATCTGTAGGAACTGTGGAATTTGACCTGAAGGTGGAAGACCACTTCAAATCAAATGGTATAACTGCCCATCTACTTTAAATGTTAGCATAAAATTTCCTTCTCGGATTTCCTTATCACCGAAATACGTCATTTGGAATAGCGTGTTATACTTATATGTATGTTATTTAACATAAGTGCTTAACAAATAGATCATTTATTGATTGTGGTAATTCCTGCCTATTATGGAGAACCACCACAAACCACACACATACCGTTCGCTTTATCATTCCATTTTTTAGCAAAGCTTTTGGGGCAAATTTTATTCATTTGCCTAATTTTTGCTGTCTTTCGCTGAGCATAATCAATATTTGGGTTATAGTTAAAGGCTGATCGATTCCCGTGAGTAATTATTCGATTACGCGCTTTGGTTGTATATATACGTTGTCTTTCTACGACAAGACGCTGGGAGCATTCGGCGCTAGATTCCCTGGCACGGGCCCGTGAGGTGAACTTCTACCCTCTATGGCTCGCAAGGTGCTGTGTAGTTTCAAAGAAAACTCTTCCAGTCGACGTACTCGTAGTGCTCTTGTATGAGATCAGTGATGTAAAATCTGAGATCTTATTCTAGACTTGGCGTTGTGATTATAGAGTAATTAAGTTAACAATGACGCAATATAAATATGAAGCATAAGAAATGAGTACCAACCTAGTAAAAACTCTAAAAATGTGTGCTCTACAAAATCAATTTAAGAGTCTACATAAGGACAGCACGGCTCCCAGGATTTTCCCATTCTGTACAGGTATCGACGGAAATAGCCGTGCCCTTTCAATAGCTGTGTTATATAGTAGTTTACCTCGCCATGCCTACGCTCCATCCAATCTCGGATTTATGGGATCAGTCCACCTGCCCTTCGAATCGGTTTGCCACCGCTCCGGCCAGGCTGTCATGACATCCCTTTCGGTTTTGGCGTTGTAGTTCCCTGCCCATTTTAGCTCTAACAGTCCTTTTCTCTCTGTAGCCATCAAGTCGATGGGCGTGACCCCCGCAATGACAAATGCCGCTGCAGCAGATACTGTTTACGTTTGCCGGCAGCGTTCCCTTGACGTTAGCCATCAGTCTGCTTAAGGATACAGTTGCCGTGGCAGCCTTTAAAGTGGCGTACTGGATTTGTTCAAATCAAGTCAAGTCTAATACCTAAGTATTTGGCAGATTTCTGTGTATTTATATTTTTGCCATACACTTGCATTTCGACTTGCAATGGAATATGCCGTCTGCTAATGAGTAAAAACTCGGTTTTTTCTGGGGCCAGTTGTAGCCCTTGGGTGGCTAACCAGTGTTGGGTTCAGATCATTACTTGTGTCAGCTTCCATTGTGCTTCTGTCGTGTTTCTCACAGTTATTACAGCAGCCACGTCGTCTGCGAAGCCTACCAGAAATGTTTCATCCGGCATTTCGATATGCAGTATTTCATCGTACGTGGCATTCCTGAGATCCGGAGCAAGAATTAATCCCTGGGCTGCACCAGCAGTTACCATCATTACTTTTGTTCCACTGTTCGTTTCATAGAGCAGCGTGCGGTTCAGCATGCTTTCGATGTGGTTGTTTCCTTTGCCCTTGTCAACAAGTACTAGGCGTTGTTTCACCACGGCTCAGGGAAGATGAGGGATGTG
This sequence comes from Amiota minor, assembly GCA_037043295.1. Classification (NCBI taxonomy): domain Eukaryota; kingdom Metazoa; phylum Arthropoda; class Insecta; order Diptera; family Drosophilidae; genus Amiota; species Amiota minor. The sequence continues at coordinate 1,620 of JBAMAW010001966.1, read as the reverse complement.
ATGGAAACAAAGTTTTCACAATGGTCTCCATCTCATTTTCGTTCATGTTTCTGGTCATGTCTTCGCATCAATTTTTTTCATCACTAATTTGTACCCAAGATCCCACGGGTCAGTATTTACATCTGTGCAGAGTTGTTGGAATTTTTCTTCTTGCTGCGGCTGATGGAGAGCTCTAGTTCTTTCTTAGCTCTTTTATATGCCTCGCGCTCCGCATTTACAGTTTCTCGCCCCCGTGCTCCGGTGAACTGACGCCTACTTCGGAGACTGGCCTGTCTATTACGCGCAATCTCATCGTTCCACCAGTACACAGATTTTTTAAGCGCGTTGCATTGTCGTGTTTTGGCATTGAAGCATCACACGCCTTAGTAATAGCGCACATAGTTTGTGCCACCATTTCCCTAACATCCGTCGTCTGTTCAATGACTGCCACCCTCCTATCAAATTCCAATATAAAACGCTGTTTGTTTAAGCGACTGACATTCCATCTATTAGCAATGCCATAGTTGATTCCCTGGTCGCTGTTGTGTTGTTGCTCCAGTATGAACGATATGTACTGATGGTCAATCGCTGTACAATCTTCCAATACCTGCAACGACTGTATTCTTCCCACTACCGTGTCGCTAACCAGTTTTATGTCTGGTGTTGTAGCCACGCAGCTTGGTCGTCAAAAAGTGGTTGCATTTCCAGTGTTCATAACAACCAGCCCACGCCTTGCGACCATACCAAAGCTTTTGCGGCCCCTCGAGTCTGCAGATTGCATTCCCCATTCTGGTGCACGAGCATTGAAGTCACCGGCTAAGCGTAAAAATAATAAGAATAACAATAATAAGAATAACAATAATAATAATAATAATAAGAAGCGTTATAATAATGAGAATAACATTAATAATAATATAACAAAAAATAATAAGAAGCGAATGAATATGCTTTGTCCGAAGATACGTAAGAAAGATAATACAAAACGAAAAGAAAAATTGCTTAATAAACGAAGCTGTCCAAAAAAGAAAGAAAATAAAAACAACGATACGATATGCTGTCCGAGCACGAGTGACTTGTGCGCTTGCCGCTTGCATTATTATTATTATTCATCATAATATTCGATACTGAAGTGATAAGAATTTGGGTTCATTTATTCTGATGACTTCTTGATACATGTTGTTTAAATTCCTCGATTACGTAGATTTTTCACTTTGTAAATGCGCACTAACCAATGTTCTGTAGTACATGCCTCTTCAAGGATATCCAATTCAAAGTCCTTGTTACCAATTTCAGCAGCACGTACACGATCATTACCGGGCGCCTTATTTTCATATTTAAAATGAAATATGTATGTATGATATAAAAGCGTAGCACCGTGATTGCCATTAATAATATTTTTCTACATTATCCAATTCTCCTGTTTATTATCACTACGTCAAAGTTTATCTTCGTAGTACATACCTATGTATAATCAGAACAAAAAACAGCCGTTCATGATTCAGAATCGGCAGTGTAAATGCCAAAACGAATCTTCGCGAATTAGTGCCACTGCAAACGGGGTTATATATTAACAAATACCTTATAAAAACCAATGACGGTTGCAGAACCGTCTCCTTTAGTTGTCTAATCTTTTTTTTTTTT